>JBCEWC010002415.1:0-34590 GCA_038996855.1 Solanum aculeatissimum
TATATATATATATATATATATATATATATATATAGATATCACATGAGCTCATGATGCCTCACTTATGATCCTAGTTGGAAGGGCTTCTCTATACCTTTTCACGGTATAGAGTCATATCATATCTATGTAGATCCACTAAATTGCCTCTCAGGGTCATATAGAGTTGTCTGACAAAACGACATACTCAAACTAATAATGATATAAAGTTTTGGGACTTGAATTTTTTAAACTCATGTCTTATAAGTACTAAACAGTCCTTCCAAATATGGAATACATACACATAATGCTCATAGGTACGGAAATCATCTTATTCGTTAAATTATAAATGAGATTAAGCTTAAAATACTTGTTTGAGGGTGAATTTCATATCATAATTGTGTTCACCTTTAAAAAATTATAAATATCTAATGAATCATAGAAATCATACTAAATTCGTATAAAAAGGATTTAAAACCAAAGTGCAACCATGAAAACATGTATTAACGAAGAGATATCATAACTTCATAAAATTCCTAACTTTACTTCTATCAATCTTGAAAAATTCTTGGAAAGTTTGAAATACCTTATGCATGAGAGTGAAAGGATGCTCTCATTGAACCCTTATATACTCTAGAGAACAAGAATTGGAAAGAAGAACTTACTTGAAAGTCTTAAAATCCTAGCTTTGATATTTCTTGAAGTTCTTGAGCACAAATATTTAGGAGTAAATGAGAGTTTGATGATTAAGAACTGATTTTCTATATGTTTAGGATTATTTAGATAACTTCTCAAAGTTTTTTAGGATTGAAATACCCCTAGAAAAATAATGATCGATAGAAATTAACTGTTTGACGTTGTCTGGGTAATGGAACGTCGCTTGAGTAAACGACTATCACTTGGACTGCCAAAAAAGGTCAATTTTTTTTAGCATTCTGCCTCATTATGATGGTCAGATGTGATGGTCCCATCACAGATCTTACAGGTCATCATAACCCCCATCACATAATGATAGTTTATAACATCGTTGATAAAATAGTTATAACTTCTTACTACAAACTTCGATAGATGCAAACTTGATGGCGTTGGAAAAAGGACCCATAGACCTTTAATTGTTTGATAATTCATGGTCCACCTAATTCTTTATATGCCGAAAATTATGACCATTTAAAATTGACCCTTGTATGAAATAATGACAATTAGATTTGATATTTGAGGTACCTTACAATCCTAAACCGCATCCAATCCACTTAATAAACTTACTAAAGGACCTTAAAATATATGAAGAACTTAGAAATCATCGAGTTCAAACCTATACATATACGGAGGATGATTTGGACCTTTGCTTAGAAGTTGTGAAGCGCTACAATATATTATCATTGTAAGCAAAAAATTTACACCATCATTGCAAATTTTTTTTAGGAGATTTGTTATTGTATTTTAGATTACTAAATTCATAAATCATGAATGATTAACTAAAATTATCTTTTATTTGTTGTGATGATTTAAATATTCTTTTACATTATGAGAATATAAAATTTAAATTTGTACTCATTCAATGATCTTCTTTTCTTTTGTTACAAAAATAAGAGTTCGACTTATATCTATATCTATCTATTTATATCATATCTATTTTATATTTATACTATCTTAAAAGCACGAACTCCCAAATTTAAAAGAAGATATTTTCTTAAGATCATCTAGAGAATTTGTGAAATTATGTTAGTTTGTATTTTTTTTCATAAAGTAAGAATTATATTTGTAATGCTCCTGAAGGTCATTGTTTATATTTTTAGAAAAATTATTGTTTTACCCCTCCTGATAGTGTAACACCCCTCATGTTTCTAGGTTTAAAAAACTGAAAGACTGGGAAGTTGCTGATAGTCAGGTTGTACGAGCTAGTCTATGACCCGTATAAGAACCTACGAGTCGTAGGTGGTATCGCGGAAGGGACCCAGGTAAATGAAAAATTGAAGAAATTAAGAAAGTCTACTTATGAATGATCAGACGAGCCATATATTTTCCTATGACCCGTAAATAGGTCTCGTAGGTGGAGGCCCTGGGAAACCAAAATTTTTCAAGTCTGAGGTCTTCCTACGAAGGGTTCCACTGCCCGTATCTTTTTCTAAGAGTCATCTGTGTATTTGTGGATCATAAGCAACAATTTCATTAGCTTGAATTTTGTGACACCCTAGTCTACGACACATTCTATGAGTCATAAGGCTTTCCATATCCCGTAAAAGGGGTCTCGTGAACAATTTCGACAGTTTTTAATGAAGGGTATTTTTGACTTTTCCAATCCTTCTAAGTCCTAAACTATGTCGTTTTGGTCCTATTAATTACCCTAACCGACCTAGCACCTATAAGAACTATTCCTAATTCATTCAAAGATTTTAATTCTCAAATTTTCCTTAAGGGTTTCTAATATTTCTCTCACTAAGTCAAGTATTCCATTGAAGCTAGAGCTTGAAGGTTGACTAAATATTTTCCAGATTTCTCACTTCAATTTTTAAGTATTCTACTTGAGGTATGTAGGGCTTCATTCATGGATTAGTTTCATCCATAAAGCCCAATCCTAAACTTTTTTTTATCAAAGTTTATGGTGATTTCTTTTGGGCTTTTAATCTATGATTCCTAATGCATAGATTATGATTTTTACATAATAATTAAGACTACTTATGTATGAATTATATTTAATTTTATGACGTATATGATTTTCAAACAAAAGTATATGATTTCAAAGAATGCACGATTAGCGCTTAATGATTTGATATAGGTTCCTTTACAAATTATCCAAATTAATTTTTATACATGTTTTACTTTATGAATTCTATCTAATTGCATGATTTTGAATCTATGCTCATGAGCCCACACTTAGCCCTAGTCTCTTATGATAAAGCCATGAAGTTTCACGATTATAATTTCAAGTATGAAAAGGCATGTTTTATGACCATGATGATAGTATCAAAGCTATGATGATCTCATGATAAAAAGGATAATGAGAACCCTAAATGTTGACCATTCTTATGATATGATGTTTTATGAAAGTTATGATAACTATTTATGAATTATGAACGCATGATTTTAATAAAGTATGAATTATGTTGAAAGTTATATGTATGCATGGTTTAAAATATTCTGTGGGATATGACTTAGCACCAAGAGGGATAACTATGTGCTACCATAGGGATCATGTTGTATTTTCATTCCTTAAAAGTATGCTAATGGATCCATATAGTTTTTTAATGGACACTCACTGTACTAGGATAGAGCCTAAAGGGTGGAGTCAAAATGGTAGTACTTACAATGCTAGGATAGAGCCTATAGGGTGAGAATAGAGTTTACCTTGGCAAAGTAGACTCCTCTTAACTTTATGAGAGGGAACATCGAGATTCTATGTAATAGGCTACATGGTCTTATGAATGTCGGTTATGGTCGTATTCCCACATATGTATGTAATGATGATAAATGGATTTTTATGATGCTTCTTCGTATTATTTTAAACATGCATGCTCATGCATATCGTACCTTATTTTATTGACGATGATTACACATATTGATATTATTGTGATGTCCCTTGATTCATGGCATATCTATATACTTAGTGCATTCTAGGTACTAACACATTTTCTTTATCTACATGATCTAATCATGTAGGGACGGACGACGAGGAGACCATTCCATTTCATGGTTAATTCCGGACATTGACCTTGAAGATTTATTAGTGAGTTCCTATGCTTCGGGAACAAGCCTTATGATGTTTCCTTTTTGTTCAGACTCTATCTTTCATTTCTTTGGTGTACATCTTGAGGGTGAGCTAGTGCCTATGTACTAGTCCCCACCAAGATCTATGATGTAAAAGCATATTTTGGACTATGGATGGATGTATATTCCCTATGGAACTATTTTAATTCTATATACTTCCGCTTGCTTACTCTCTTATGTATGCTTATTTTACCTTATGAATGCTTATGATATGAACACGAGGCTTTGATGGGATGCCTTTTAGTGCCACATTCATCGTGTCATAGCTAGACCCTAGGTTCGGGTTATGAAGAAAGTTTTATTAGAGCCTAAGGCTTGAAAGCATCTTAGGGAGTCCAACATGTCGCGTCGAGCAGAGTCTTACTCATTGATGTGAAGTTCACCACATCCATGAGTAGGAGCTATGAGGCATTTAGGAAATGATTCACTTCTTCATGGTCTATGTCGTGTGATAGAGTGAAATCCCCTAAGATTCATTCCTGATTCCTATCCTTTATATTTCAGAAAATGTCCCATACTCATTAAAAAGATGGATAGGATGGCAACTATCACCCACTTATGGATCAATTCCCCAACACTGATATATCTAATATGGAGTTTCACTATGCTATATGGAAATTGGCCAAAGTTGTAATTTTTCAATCGAAACAACAAACATATACCCTTGGAACTACAAGTGACAAGAGGGGAAAGAAGGAGCTAACAAGCCTGAATTGATGGTGCTTCTTCTTCTATGGGTGTCCTGGTGACCGAGTACAAAAAGGTGATGTGCTGCCGAAATACAACACTTTTAATGCTTAAAACTTAGAATGTTTTATGTTCTTAATGTGATGTTAGTAGGTTTGATTGTGTTTTTCTGTTTATTTTGCAGAATTACAATGTTGGCAATGTTTTGGGAGAAAGATACTGAAGTTACTGGTTTTTGGTGTTCCATGAGACCCTCTACGAGTCCTGGAGTAGTCCACGAGTCATGGAGTGCATTTTGTATACAGTTCCAGTGAGGGATGAAAAGTTGAAGTCAATTCTACGAGGAGGATCCACGAGTTGTACAATGTTACATGAGCCGTAGAGTGATGGTCATGCCCTGAGGATAAAAAATTAGAGATATGCTGAAAAGTCAACAGATGAGACCTTCCACGGGCCGTAAATCTTATATAGGCCGTGGAATGGTTTCATAGAAGCTAGCTCTTAAACACTATGAGAATTCACGAAACCCCAATCTACGAACCATAAAGTGGGTTACGAGCCGTAAAGTGGTCCCGTGAAACTTGCCAACACAGTTTTCCTAGTTCATTTTGGATTTATATTTTACTTATTATAAATAAGATTTTAGGTTATTTTTCATTAAATTTCAGAGAGAACAAAGTTTGAACCTTATTTTAGTGAACACACTTAGGATTTCTCATATATTGTGTGTTCATGATTCAAACTCATGATCTTAATCGAAGAGTTGGATTTTGTGATTTCAATTTCATCTTGTAAGTACTTATTATGTTCTTCTACATCATAATCTCTGTGTTTACAATGATAATGCGTAGCTAAATCCACAACTAAAGTCATGGGAACTATGATGAAATGACAGGGTAAAATTGGTTAACATATAATTCTTGAAAGGTGTGTTAGAGCATATTAATTATTCTATTCACGTTAATTAATTTTTAATGGCGGCTAATGTTAGAACTCGCCTAGTATCACTTGCCGAATCAAGAAAGCGTCAAATAGGAAAAGAGATAATTAACAAGAGATAATTGAGTTTTTTCTCGTCTAATCAACTTAACCAAATTAAGGGGAGGTTGTACTGGGATAAGAGTAAGGGTTAGTAGTGCCACACCACATAGATGGATCAAGTTCCGGGATGAAATTTACCTATTTGCTAGATCAAAGACTTAGGTAAACCTAACTTACTGTCCTACACCTACACACTGAAAGAGAATTGCATGTGTTCGATATTACCACATTAAGGATTAAGGAAAATTTAACCCTAGTTAGCTCTTCTATTGATTGTTTATTCTTTACATTCATTTAGTTTAATTTAATCTCTTGTTTTCAAACCCCCTTTTCCTAGGGAGATAATAGGTTAATCACTCTCAAGTTGCAGTGAATTGATTCTAGAGTCTACTATATTCCTCATGGGAATGATCCTCACCTCGGTTTAGTTATTTACTTGACGACCGCTTTACCTCAAAAAGGAGGTGTGGCTTGAGAGCTATCAAGTATTTTGGTGTCGTTGCCGGGGAATACAGCTAGACTTGGTTAATTCAAGTAACTTGGGGGTTAGACCTATCTCTCTTATGTCACATTGTTCTTTTGTTTTTGTCTAATTTCAGAGGCCTAATACAACCAAGGATGGTTCAGACCGATATGAACCATGATGAGGATGATGAGGACCCAGAAGTGCCAATTGAAGAAAGGTTGGGTGTTGACACTTTGGAGGCAGTCCTGATGAATTTTGAAAGTGACGACATCCCAAATTATCAAGAGACAGTGTAAGCCCTGAAAGCTTTTTGATTCCCTTGGAGGTAAGCTAAGCTTGAATTAGACTTAAAATATCGTGCGTCATCCCCTACTAAACCTTCCACCGAGGAAACACCAAAGCTGGAGTTAAAGGACTTGTCGCCCCATTTAAAATATGTCTTCCTAGGTGCTGACAACACGTTTCCAGTCGTAGTGGCAGCATACATGTCAACCCAACAGAAGAATGCATTAGTCACAGTGCTACAATAATTCAGAAAGGCCATCAGATGTACAATCGCAAATATCATTGGTATCATACCTGGAATATGTACTCACAAGATCCAACTGGTCAAGGGGTACAAGCAAGTGTTGAGCACCAATGACGTCTCAACCCACCTATGCAAGAGTTAGTGCACAAAGAAATTATCAAATGATTGGATGTAGGTGTGATCTATCCAATAGCTGATAGTGAATGGATAAGCCCGATCCAGTGCATTCCAAAGAAGGTAGGTATAGTTGTAGTCCTGAACGTGAGCAACGAATTGATTCCCATGCAACCAGTCATAGGATGGAGGGTGTGTATGGACTACAAAGAGCTCAATGCTTCAACAGACAAAGATCACTTCCCTATGTCATTCATGGATCAGATGCTAGACCGCTTGGCAGGAAAGGGTTGGTTCTGCTTTCTTTATGGTTACTCAGGTAAAAATCAGATCTCCATCACCCTAGAAGACCAAGAAAAGACCACATTCACATGCCCCTATGTCACTTTCGTATTCAAACGAATGTCATTCCGCCTATGCAATGCTCTAGCAATGTTCTAGAGGTTTATGATGTTCATTTTCTCAAATATGGTGGAAGAAACAATTGAGGTATTCATGGATGATTTTAGTGTGGTGGGCGGCTCGTTCAAAGATTGTCTGAAAAATCTACATGCAGTGCTACAGAGATGCGAGAAATATCATTTGGTTTTTAATCGGGAGAAGTGTCACTTCATGGTCAAAGAGGGCATCGTGTTGGGTCATAGAATATCTAACAAATACATCAAGGTAGACAGGGCCAAGGTAGAAGTCATTGAGAAACGTCCTCCACCTATCTCTGTCAAAGTTGTGAGAAGCTTTCTGGGTCATGCAGGTTTCTACAAGCTCTTCATCAAAGACTTCTCTAAAATTGTACATCCGTTGTGCAAGATTCTTGAAAAGGAGACTAAGTTCGTGTTTGATGACATATGCCATAGAGAATTCGAAGGGTTGAAGTAGAAGTTGATATCAACTTATATTATCATTGCTCTAGACTAGTCTAAGCCATTCAAAATCATGTGCAATGCAAGCGGGGTTGCAGTTGGTGTGGTACTGGGGCAGCACATAGAGAAGATCTTACATCCCATCTGTTATGTTAGCAAAGCCCTTAATGCAGCACAGAAGAACTACATTGTCATAGAGCAGGAGTTACTTGCTATAGTCTTCACATTTGAAAAGTTTATATCTTATCTGCTGGGAACCAAAAATGTGGTACATACATATCACTCTGCATTGTGGTATCTGATGACAAAAAATGATGCAAAACTAAGACTGATTCGATGGATACTTCTTCTTCTTCAAGAATTTGACTTTGAGATGATAGACAGAAAAGGGATAGAGAACCAAGTGGTAGACCATCTTTTCAAACTAGAAGAGGAAGCCATGATAAAGTTTGAGGATGAGACTGAGATTGATGATTTCCTGATAAAAAAGTGTTGGCAGCATCACATGACTTGATACCCTGGTTTGTAGATTTCGTAAACTACTTGGTTAGTGACATTGTACCACCAAATTTGATTGCCATGAGCGCCGCAAGTTTATGAAGAATGTGAGAAAGTTCTTCTAGGATGATCCATATTTGTTCTCTGTGTGTGCAGATGGGATTATTCGTCACTGCATCCCAGAGGTTGAGATGATGAGCATCTTAGAGGCATGTCATTCATCACTGGTCGGTGGGCATCACAGTGGAGTTTGAATGACATATAAAATCCTACAGTGCGACTACTATTGGCTGACTATCCATCAAGATGCCTACAACTTTGCTAAGGTGTGCGATAGATGGCGGAGAGACAATGGCATTTCCCACAAGCACGAGCTTTCCCTAAACTCAATTATGGTGGTTGAGTTATTTAATGTATGAGGGATCAATTTCATGGGACCATTTATCATCTCACATAAAAACAAGTACATTCTGGTTGTTGTGGATTATGTAACAAAGTTAGTGGAGGCGGTAACGCTACCCAGCAATGAAGGCAAAAGTGCCATAACATTCATAAAAAAAAATCTTCTCCAGATTTGGTACCCCTTGGGCAATCATCAGTGATGGAGGCTCACACTTCTGTAATAGGCTCTTCAAATCACTTCTTAAAAAACATAGGGTCAAGAATAGAGTGGCAACTCCCTACCATCCGCAGACTAGTGGACAAGCGAAGGTGTCGAATAGGGAGATAAAATAATCTTGTCCAAAATTGTGAATGCAAACCAGACCAACTAGTCATGAAAGCTTGATGATGTATTATGGGCATACTGGACTGCATTCAAAACCCCCATAGGTATGTCTCCCTGTCAACTTATCTTTGGAAAAGCCTGTTACTTACCGGTGGAACTAGAACATAAAGTGATGAGGGCACTAAAAAAGTTGAACCTGGATTGGAATGAGATGGCAACCTTGAGGTTGAACCAATTGAATGAGCTTGATGAATTCCACCTAAAAGCATATGAGAGTTCAACCTTGTATAAACAACGAATGAAGCTCCAGCATGATCGTCGCATAAAAAATTTCCAGTTCACACTAGGAGATCTAGTACTGCTCTTTAATTATCGACTGAGGTTGTTCCTTGGGAAGCTCAAATCCAAATGTATTAGACCCTTTAGAGTAGCACGAGTCTTCAGCCATGGAGTTATCGAGTTGGAGAAATGAAATGACACCACATTCAAAGTGAACGGTCAAAGAGTGAAGTTAAACCTTGGCAATGATGAAGAAATTAAGACAGTGGAAGCATGGTTACTTGATGAAGTCTGACTAATAAAATGATTTTATTTGTGTCATGACAATAAATTAGGCACTTCTTGGGAGGCAACCCAAGGATGAGTGAGGCACTTCCGCACCTAGGTATGTTCTTTTTGACCCTGTTCTTTACTTTTTATATTATGTGCGCATTGGGGACAATGTACAAATTTTTCGATGGGGGTGTGGGTAGTTATAGGCCTCGTAAAGTCTGAGTAGCCTTGACCTATAACTATCCCATTTTTTTATCCAAAGGGTTTTCTTGCTTGTGTTCTTTTTCCCTGTTAATATTTATCTTTCTGTTGAACTGACATGTTTAGTATGTTTAGGTAGTATTAGTAGCATTTAGTACTTATATCCATGGCATAGCATGTGTTTTGTTGAAAATGGTACTCACCAAATTTTTTGTGTTTAGTTAGTTTTGATAGCAACCTTGCATGATTAGTTGTCTAACAGTGCTTGTTCTGATAAGTTACAGTAAATTGTGATGAAAAAAATATGATCTGATAGTCTATATTAACATGTAAAGCAGTGTTATGTATGAGTGATCTTAATTCATGATTCAGTACTGTGTTTCAATTCCGAACTTGCCCTGTTACTCTGATCTTTGCTGTAGATTAGTTGGTTAGGAAAGGATCTTATGTTGTTGTTTGTAATAGTCCACTTAGCCTAAAAATAACCAACCAAATATGCTATGTATCCCTTGATCCTTATATTTGAGCCTAAAGTTGACCTGTTGATTGTAAACATCTAAGAAACCTTTCCCAAATTCATGATTAAATCCTAAAATTGGCCGTAGTCCTTGCTTGAACATCGTGCACTTAATTGAGGCTAAAAGCCTAAGTTAAGGGTGGCTACCAAAAATGGCCCTGGTTCGAAGGATGGATAATGTGCACCTTAACTCAGGCCAAAAGCCTAAGTTGAGGGTGACTAGTGATGGAAAAGTCGCAAAAAAGGGAAGAAAATAGAGAGTAGGGTGCCCGAAAAAGAAAAACGTTAATAAGTGCCTAATCAGTGTGCTAAAGAGATTGTTTTTAAAAATAAAGGCATTGTACAAAAGAGTGAAAAATAGGCACCCTAAAAGGTTTGAAATAGGAGAAAAAGGGTGAATGAATTAAAAGATAGGTTGGTAGGTCGAAAGTGTAAAAACACAATGTCAAGGAGGGCCATTAGTCACTATGTTTTCAAAATATCACTCCAAAGCTCCTGAGCCTATGTTATAAACCTAGCAAGTCCTAAAATAATCCCGACCCAACTAGTTGAAAGTGTTAGTCATGAGTATAGGGGCAAACATATGTTATTGACCATGGTATCCAAATGTCTTTTATGAGTGAGAGTGATCTAGTATCGTCCCGAACATTAACTGTGAAAATTTGATACTAAGAGGGAAAAAGAGACTTCTTTTTGTGAGGGCATTTGAATTGCATTATTGATGTCTGATAATTTAGTGATTGCTGCTTATTTATAATTGTATAACTTGTCATAGTTACACTGTTGGGCATATTGATCTGTGTTGGTTTGTTAGATGGTTATCTGATTTGAGGTTGAAACATATGTGGGTATCTGTGTTGGATTTTGATTGAGTATGTGCTATTAGGTTCGAGTCTGTATGCTGCTATACTGCTTATATAGATTGAGTCCGTCGCTTGAGGACAAGTAATAACTTTAAGTTGAGGGTGTTGATGTGCTGCCAAAATGCAACACTTTTGATGATTAAAACTTATAATTTTGTGTGTTATCAATGCAATGTTAGTAGGTTTGATTGTATTTTTATGTTTATTTTGTAGGATTACAGTGTTGGTAAAGTTTTGGGAGAAATATGCTGAAGTTGCTAGTTTTTCGTGTTCCACGAGACCCTCTACGAGTCGTGGAGTAGTCCATGAGTCATAGAGTGGGGTTTGTATACAATTCCAGTGAGGGGTGCAAAGTTGAAGTCAGTTCTACAAGGAGAATCCACGAGCCATGCAATGTTACACGAGTCGTAGAGTAATGGTCGTGCCCTGAGGATAAAAAACTAGAGATATGCTGAAAAGTTATCAGACGAGACCTTCTATGGGCCGTAGAATCTTCCACGGGTTGTGGAATGGTTTTGTAGAAGCTTGCTCTTGAACGCTGCCAGAATCCACGAAACCCCGATCTACGGGTCGTGAAGTGGGTTACGAGCCGTAAAGAGGTCCCGTGAAGCTTGTTGACATAGCTTTCCTAATTCATTTTGGATTTGTATTTTACTTATTACAAATAGGTTTTTAGATTATTTTTCATTAAATTTCCAGAGAGAACGAAGTTTGAACCTTGTTTTAGTGAATACACTTAGGATTTCTTATACATTGTGTGTTCTTGATTCAAACTCGTGATCTTAATTGAAGAGTTGGATTTTATGATTTCAGTTTCAGCTTGTAAGTTCTTAATTATGTTCTTCTACATCATAATCTCTGTGTTTACACTAATAATGCATAGCTAAATTCACAACTAAAGTTGTGAGAACCATGATGAACTGACAAGGTAAAATTAGTTAACATGTAATTTTTAACAGTGGCCAACGTTAGAACTCGCCTAGTATCACTTGTCGGATCAAGGAAGTGACAAATAGGAAAGGAGATAATTAACAGGAGACGATCAAGTTTTTTCTCGTCTAATCAACTTAACCACATTAAGGGGAGGTTATACTAGGATAAGAGTAAGGGTTAGTAGTGCCACACCATGGAGATAAATCTAGTTCCGGGGTGAAATTTACCTACTTTTTGGATCAAAGACTTAGGTAAACCTAACTTACTGTCCTACACCTACACCAAAAGAGAATTGCATCTGTTTGATATTATCACGTTAGGGATTCATGGGGAATATTTAACCCTAGTTAGATCTTCCACTGACTGTTTATTCTTTACATTCATTTAGCTTAATTTAAATTCTTATTTTCAAACCCCCCTTTTCCTCGGGAAATAATAGGTTAATCACTCTCAAGGTGCATTGAATTGATTCTGGAGTCTACTATATTTCTCGTGGGAATGATTCTAACCTCAGTTAGATTATTTACTTGATGACTGTTTTATCTCAAAAAAGAGGTGTGGCTTGAGCGATATCAAAAGAAAGGGCACCTTTTCGTTAACTGTCAAGGGTGTGGTAGGAAGCATCATGGAAAATATTTGGCCAACACTAAGTGTTGTTTCAAGTGTGGCGGAATTGGCCCTAAGATGAGGAATTGTCCCGTGGCGTTCGAGGATGGGAGAAAAAAGAATGAACTTAAAAATAGACTTCCACATGCTAAGCTAGGTGGTTGTGGACATTTCTATCTGGGCCAAGGACCGTCTTGAGTTTCTCCTCAAAGGTTTGTTAAATATAAGGCGTCCACTCCTAAATCTCAAGATGGTGGTGCTACAGTTCCTAAGTATCAAAGATGTGGAAAGAACCACGTTGGTAAGTGCTTAAAGGGTACCAGTGTATGTTTCAGTTGTGGAAAAGTAGGGCACAAGATTGCTGAATGTCCCAATGTTGTTACTAAGGGTAAGGAAAGTCGACCACAAGGCCAAGTATCTCAAAGGGGGCATGTGCAACGAGGTGCCCAAGCTCAAGGCAGTGGTCCCCATATAATCAGTTCTATGCTTTGTATGCTACACAAGAAGTTGATGAGGTTCTTGATGTGGTTACCGGTATGTTAAAAGTCTTTGATCATGATATGTATGCCTTGCATAACTCCGGTGCCAATATGCCTTTTCTTACGCCTTATGTTTCCATGAAATTTGATATGCTTCCAGAAGTGTTGCTAGAGCCTTATTCTGTTTATACTCATATTGGTGAGTCAATCCTAGCCAAGAAAGTCTATAGAAAGTGTCCCATGTCAGTCTTGCATAAAGTCTTCCTATGTGATCTAGTTGAGCTAAATATGACTGATTTTAATTTTATTCTTGATATGGATTGGTTGCATGCATCCTATTCTTCTATTGATTGTAGAACCAGCAAAGTCACATTCCGAGTTCCTAATGAGCCTATTCTTGAATGGAAGGGAAACAATTCTATATTCAAAGGAAGGTTTGTCTCTTATATGAAAGCCATGAAAATGATCTTTAAAGATTGTCTATATCATGTTGTTCGAGTCATGGATGTTGAGTCTCCTGTTCCTCCTCTTGATTTGGTCCCCATAGTAAGTGAGTTTCATAATTGTTTTCTCGATGACATAGATGGTCTTCCTCCTATAAGGAAAATTGATTTTGGTATTGATCTTTTGTCCGACACACAACCTATCTCTTCACTTCCATACCGCATGGCCCCCACAGAGTTAAGAGAGTTGTAGGAACATAAAAAGAATTATTTGACACATGATCTTGAGTTATTAGCTTTTGTATTTGCATTAAAAATTTGGCGACACTATCTCTAGGGAGTACATGTTGATATATTCATTGACCATAAGAGATTATAATATGTGTTTAGCCAAAGGTATCTAAAATCTATGGCAACAGAGACGGTTGGAACTTTTGAAAGACTATGACTTGAGTGTGATGTATCACCCTATTAAAGCTATTCCTGTGGACAATGCATTGAGTAGAGTGTCTATGGGTAGTATGGCACGTGTTGAGAGTAGAAATAGAGAGTTGGTTAAAGAATTGCACCATTTGGATTTTTTGGGTGTGAGAGTGAATAATTGGAGTAATAATGAAATGTTGATACCAAATGCGGTGGAATCATCTTTGAGTGAAGAACTTAGTGGTTGATAAAAATGTAAAAGTCTTTTTACAAGGGGAAGATAGAGTATTGCATCATCAAGGATGATTGTGTGTACCCGATGTGGATGGACTAAGGGAGAAGATACTTGATTAAGATCATAATTCTAAGTGCTCTATTCATCCGAGATCTACCAAGATGTATAGGGATTTCAGAGGAGAGTATTGGTGGAAAAGTGGGAGGAATGACATAGCAAGGTATGTAATGGAATGTGCCAATTGTCAACAAGAGAAGGTAGAATATCAAGGGTCTTGGTACGAAGGTAAAACTAAGTGCCGTATTTTATCCTCAAACGGATGGACAAGCCAAAAGAACAATACAAATATTGGAAGATATTTTGAGGGGTTTGTATACTTGATTTAAAAGGAAGTTAGGATGATTATTTACCTCTTAGTGAATTTGCTTATTATAATAGTTTCCATTCAAGCATTGTTAAGGCTCCATCTGAAGCATTATATGGTAGGCGGTGTAGATCATCAGTGGGATAGTTTGAAATGGGAGAAATGCCCTTAATCGGGCTAGACTTGGAACTAGATGCTATAGAAGGAGTGAAAGTCATAAGAGAGAAGTTGAAGGTTTTCCAAAGTTGTCAAAAGTCATATACTGATGTTAGAAGGAGAGAATTAGATTTTAATAAAGGTGATTGGGTATATTTGAAAGCTTTCCCGATGAAAGGGGTGATGCATTTTGGCAAGAAAGGTAAATTGAGTCCTAGATATGTGGGACCTTATGAGATAATGAAGGAAGTAAGGAAGGGTGTGATGATTGAGGAAGATTTGACTTCTAAAGAAGTATAGGTTGAGATTTGGGATCGACAAGTGAAGAAATTGAGGAACAAAGAGGTTGCATCCATCAAGGTGTTGAGGAGAAACTAACAAAGTGAGAGTGCTACTTGGGAGGCTAAGGTGGATAATATGAAATGATACTCTTATCTCTTTCCTTCTACTCAAACTTAAGGTGCTTAATGTGATCTATTCTTTTAAAATTCTCACGAATGCTTAACTCTTGTTAGGGTGCATGTATGATCATGAAACTATTTTTGAATGATATTTGATGCACAAGTTTGATGATTTTATGAAAATGATGGTTAAGTTGCATTTTTGCATTTTGCAACGTTTTATGACCATGTTTCTACTCCATTTCAAGTGAACTTCTGTCTTATTCGAGGACGAATGATCCCAAGGGAGAGATAATGTAACACCCCTCATGTTTCTAGGTTTGGAAAACTGAAAGACTAGGAAGTTACTGATAGTAAGGTTGTACAAGCCAATCTATGGCCCGTATAAGAACCTACAAGCCATAGTTGGTATCGTGGAAGGCCCTAGGGTAAAATGGAAAATTGAAGAATTTTGGAAACTTGAGTTACAAATGATCAAATGAGCTGTATATTTTCGTACGACCCATAAATAGGTCTCGTAGGTGGAGGCCCTGTGAAACCAAATGTTTTCCAAGTCTGGGGTCTTTCTAGGAAGGGTTCCACGACTTGTATCTTTTTCTACGAGTCATTTGGGTATTTGTGGATCAGAAGCAACAATTTTAGTAGCTTAAATTTTATGACACCCTAGTCTACGACATATTCTGTGAGCCATAAGTCTTTCCACCACCAGTAAAAGGGGTCTCGTGGACAGCTCCGATAGTTTTTAATGAAGGGTATTTTTGAATTTTCCAATCCTTCTAAGTCCTAAACTACGTCATTTTGGTCCTCGTAACTATCGTAAATGACCTGGTATTTCTAATTCATTCAAAGACTTTAATTCTCAAATTTCCTTCAAGGGGTTCTAATATTTCTCTCTCTAAGTCAAGGGTTCCATTGAAGCTAGAGCTTGAAGGTTGACTAAGGATTTTCAGATTTCTCACCTCAACTTTTAAGGATTCTACTTGAGATATGTAAGGCTTCATTCATGGATTAGTTTCATCCATGAAGCCCAATTCAAAACCTTGTTTTTTAATCAAAGTTTATGGTGATTTCTTATGGGATTTTAAGCTATGATTCCTAATGCATGAATTATGATTTCTACATGATGATTAAGACTACTTATGCATGAATTATGATGAATTTTATGATGTATATGATTTTCAAGCAAAAGTATATGATTTTAAAGTATGCATAATTAGGGCTTAATGATTTGATGTGGGTTCCTTTACCAATTATCCAAATTGATTTTTATATATGTTTTACTCTATGAATTCTATCCAATTGCGTGATTTTGAATCAATGCTCATGAGCCCACACTTAGCCCTAGTCTCTTATGATAAAGCCATGAAGTTTCACTATTATGATTTCAAGTATGAAAAAGGCATATTTTATGACCATGATGATGGTATCAAAGCTATGATGATGCCATGATAAAAAGGATAATGAGAACCCTAAATGTTATAATGATAATGTGAAGGTGGGAATATCTACCCACATATGATGAAACCAAAGTAAATGGCCTATTCTTGTGAAATGATATTTCATGAAAGTTATGATAACTATTTATGAATTATGAAAGTATGATTTTAATAAAATATGAACTATGTTGAAACTTATATATATGCATGATTTAAAGTACTCCGTGGGATATGACTTAACACCGAGAGGACTTCGGTAGATATCATAGTCCTATAACTATGTGCCACCATAGGGATGATATTTATATTTTTATGCCTTAAAGGTGTGCTAATGGATCCACATAGATTTTTAATGGACACTCACCATGCTAGGATAGAGCCTAAAGGGTGGGATAAAAATGATGGTTCTCACCAGTCTAGGATAGAGCCTATAGGGTGAGAATAGAGTTTGCCTTGGAAAGTAGACTCCTCTTAACTTGATGGGAGGGAACATTGAGATTCCATGTAATAGTTCACATGATTTTATGAATGTCGGTTATGGTATTATTCTCACATATGTATGTAATTATGATAAATGGATTTTTATGATGCTTCTTCATATGATTTTAAACATGCACACTCATGCATATCATACGTTATTCTATTGACGATGATTATGCATAATGATATTGTCGTGATGTTCCTTGATTCATGGAATACCTACATACTTAGTGCATTCTATGTACTAACACATGATTCTTTATCTAGGGACAGAGGATGAGGAGACTATTCCATTTCATTGCTCGTTGCGTATATTGAGCTTGAAGATTTATTGGTGAGTTCCCATGCTTCGAGAACAAGCCGTATGATATTTTATTTTTGTTCAGACTCTATGTTTCATTTCTTTGGTGTACATATTGAGGGTGAGCTTTCTCCAATTTCAATATGCTTGTTCTCAACAATCTCCTCATGAACATTATCAGTATCTACCAGCATCGGAGGATCAATGGTCTACTTTCTACCGCGTGTCATGATTGCCGTACACTGCCCCTCATTCTTAGGATTTTGAACTATATTATTGGCACTGGTTCAACTGAGTTGACATCTGACCGAACTACTGCTCAAGCTGCTTGATAGCCATAGAATGAGACTCAATCTTTTGATTAATGCTGGAGATGCCAGACTTTATCACCCTTAGTGTCTCATCTTGAGCGTCAACCTTTTTCAACAGACGATCAAATATCTCCACCATGCGATATGTGCCAGTACTAGAATCTTGATTGTGCGACAGAACATAAGGACCATTCCTGAAACCATCTCTACCACCCCAATTAACATCTCTCTTGGCCACTATTCTTGTCATAGTAGCCTCCTCTATTGTTGTCTTTGAAGATTCTATCTCTCCCAAAGTTTCGACCTTGGTTCTCTTGACCTTGGCGCCAAAAGTTCTGATTGGACCCTTGGGTGTTGGTCCAGAAACCTACCATCTGATCATGAACAAAACAAGTGCCCTCCTCATAATAGGGTTCCTCGTACATGGGTGGCCATGAAGGTTGATGAGCTACTACATTTACTCATTCCAGATTTTGCTTCATAAACAACTCCACATTAGTATTAATCCATGCAAGTTCTTGCATCATTTCCTGATTTGCCTGTGACTGCGTCGGACTAGTACTAACTAAGAATGAGCTCTTTGTGGTAGACATTTCCCTTATTCCCCATGCACGGTTTGTTTTTACCACTCTTTCAAGCCTTTCGACAACCTCCTAGAATGGCCAATCTATAAATGACACTCCCGTAATAGAATCAGCGACTACTTGGCTATTCTCATCCAAGGCTTTATAAAGGATCTCCACCAGGGCTTTGTTAACAATCTTGTGGTTAGGGAAACATCTCAAAAACATATTGAATCTCTCCCATGTGACACCGATTGAATCACCAAGTATTTTCTCAAAGTTGATAATCTCAGACTTCAACTTCAGCTTTTTCTAGATCGGGAAGAACCTTTGCAAAAAAGCCTTCTGCAATTCCGCTGAATTGGTGATCGAACTCTGTGGGAGTTCAAATAAATATAATGTTGCATTGCCCATGAGAGAAAGTGGGAAAACACGGAGCCCAAGAGCATCCATGGACACATTTTGGTTTCCCATCATACTCTTATATACAAACATGACGTTGCGTAAATGGCTATGTGGATCCTCAATGGTAGGCCCGTGAACAACCCACGATTCTGTAGCATCTGCAATAGCTCACTCAACACAATGAACTTAGTGTCATTTGGCAGTGGAGGTAACACAATATTTCTCGTGATATCTATTACCATAAGGTCAAGCCGATATTTGTTCCATTGATTTTCTTTGGCTTGCAAGCCCTGTGGTGGTAGATTTAATGGAGGTGGGTTGTCATTGTTCGGATTGAGTGTTGCATTCATCAAATTATTAGTTTAATTGTTCACATTATCTTGAGGCATTCTACTTAGTGTTCTTTTGATATCTGGGTCAAATGGAGTCAAGCGATTGCCTCAGCTTCGAGTGCATACACTACACCTGCATGCTGAAACAAAACAAAAATGATAAGAAATGTAAAATTAGGTAAGTAAGTATTAATCCCCAAATTACTTGAACTAAACAAGTCTAGTCGTATTCCCCGACTACGACGCCAAAATACATGATGTCACTCAAGCCACACCTTTTTGAGGTAAAGTGGTCGCTGCGAAGTAAATAATCTAACCAAGGTTAGGATCGATCTCTCAGGGAATATGATAGACTCCACAATAGTTCAATTGTAAAGTGGGGGTGATTAACTTACTTATCTCCAAAGAAAGGTTTTTTTTCTTTTGCAAATTAAAACTAACAAAATAACTAAACTAATGCAAGTGATGTATAACCACTAGAACATCTAACTAGGGCGATGTGTTCCCCATGATTCCCTAACTCGATATTATCGAATAATTATAATATTTTCAAATGTGTAGATGTAGGATAGTAAGTTAAGTTTACCTGAACCTTTGATCCAGCATATAGATAAATTTTACTATGGAACTTGATCCGTCTTCGTAATGTGACATTACTAAGCCTTACCGTTTTATACCAGTACAACCTCCTCTTGATCCAGTTTGGTTGATTAAACGAGAACAATTCAATCGAATCTTGTTAATTATCCTCTTTTCCTATTCATTACCTCCTTGATTCAACAAGTAACACTAGACGGATTCTAACGTAGGCCTTTCATTAAAATGAATAGTTTAAGTGAAGAGGAATAACTAATACATTATTACACACCTTCCAAGAAATACAAAATATTCGATTTTACCTTGTTAGTTCTTCATGGTTCCCACAATCCTAGTTGTGAATTTAGCTACTTATGATCAACATAGATGCAAGAATTATGAAGTAGAACAACATAATTTAGCACTTACACAAAGGAATTAATGAACAAGAAATCCAACTCTTTAATAGAAATCAAAATATGAATCAAGACACAAAAGTTATTTTTCTCTCTCTAAAACTACTAAAAACTCTGAACTAGTATGAACTCTCTAGTAGCTTCATGAAAAATAACCTAAAAACCTATTTATAATGTCTAACATACAAAGCCAAAATGGAATAGGAAAATATGTTGGCACACTCCACGGGCAAGTTCATGACTCTTATTCCAATCCACAACTCATGTGTTGAGGTTTCATGGTTTTTAATTTGAACTTAGAGATACCTTCTACGAGACCTATCCATGGGCCTTGTAACATTTTACGACCCGTGAAGGGTTTTTTCTGGTGGAATTTTAGAGCTTCTCTACTTTCTAATCCTCAGGACAGGAATGCACTCTATGACTCGTGAATTGATCTATGACTCGTTTCACATTTAGAAAATTCACCCCTCACTGGAAATTGCTACGATACCCCATCTGCAGCTTGTGAAATATTCCATGACCCATGAAGGGTTTCGTGGATCACCAAAAACTACTGCACTAACATACTTTGCCCAAAAACTATCCCAACACTCAAATCCTGTAAAATAAACACAAAACACGTCAAATCTACTAAAAACTCTTTGAGAACACACACAATTTCAAGTTTTATGCATAAAAAATGTTACATTTTTGTAGCACATCAACCACCTTGGCCTTGCTCCGCGGCTCCTACAATTCTTGGCATGATGTTTGGGATTCCCATACTTGAAACATGCATGTGAACTAGCTAGGCACTCTCCCTTGTGAAGCCTTCCACACTTAGGGCAATTTAGGTTTGTGGCTTAGGAGCTACCCACTTTTGTTTAGTGGATCGGGGAGAAGGAGTGTTGGTAGACACTTCTCCACCTTGTCTTTAGCCACTTTGGGACTTGTGACTTCTACTCTTTTGGTGAGAATATCCCCCACTATCTATCCGAGATCTATTGGACTCCCTTGATCTTTCCTTTAGATTTTTATCCTCTACTTGCTCTGTATAGGTCATCAATCGGGAGATGTCCATCACCTTCACTAGCATAGCCTCTTTGCACTTTTTGGACATTAATTTCGATATTCTGGAGATGAATTTTCTAATATGGAACCTCTAACGCGCAACCATGAAAGGAGTATACTTGAAGAGCTTAGTGAACTTGAGGGAATACTACCTCACACTCAAGTGCCCTTACTTGAGGTTAATGAATTCTTGAAGTTTGGCCTCATTCAACTCAATCAGAAAAAACCAATCCAAAGAAGAGCACTTAAACTCTTCCAATCCACCTGGACCTGCTTCTTAGCTCTTCTTATCTGCCCGTTGCTCATATCATATTTTTGCTACCCTCTTGAGTTGGTAAGATATCAACTTGGTCTTTTTCTCAGATGGAACACCCATGATGGGGACTATTCGATAGGCTTGATCAATAAATTTAATAGGATTTTCCTCTGTCTTAGAACCATGGAACTCTAGAGGGCTCATCTTCATAAAGTCTCTAATCAAATTGGTCAGAGTAGGCACTTGAGGAGGAATGGTGATCTCCCTATTAGCTTGGTTGTCCAATTCTTGGGCCAACAGAGTGAACACGACTCAAAACTCTACGTGAGACACTTCATCATCTTGTTAAAGCGGAGGGGATTATTTCTTGAGAGTACCTATTTGGTGTGGAGCTCTACTCGGCGACATGATTTGGAAATAATAGAAGAGATTGTTGTTAGTTATAAGAAAACCTTAGTCGGTTCTAAAGGCATGACATGAATAAGAAAGAAGGAAAGAGTTTCCTAAATTGTCTCATAGCCTCTCACTTAAGATAGTGGCGCCCTTCACAACCTTGAATGAGACTCTACTATATGTGGTATGCATGGACATTCAAGAAAATTTTAAAACCTTGTTCTCTGATACCATGTTTGTAATGACCCGACCTAGGGCCTAGTCATCGCACGGAGAATGAGATACCTGAAGGCAACTCATCCAAGACATCTTTAATATCTTAAGCATTCATAGGTATCAAACTAAAACATTTATGGAAATAAAAATGGGAAGGGTCTATGGGCGACATATGACAATGAAGAAACATTAAAAAGGAAATATACATGTTTGTCCACAAAAGCATACTGACTAAACCATACATGGATGGTACCGGCAATGGTTGATATCTATCAAATAGAAAAGACTCCATACATAAACAACATAGAATGTAAAAGCCTCAAAAGGGCAACATATACATCAATGTCTAAAATACAAGCAAGCATGAAAATGGTATAGACCCAAACTAAGGGCCCACAACAAAAGTACTAGTCTTAAAGGCCTAAAAAACTATCTATGAGCTGGTAGAGGAGTACCAATCCCTACATGGTTAAATCATGCAGGAAAGTTATGTGTTAGTACTTTTGAAATGTACTAAGTGTGTGAGATACAATGCAAATATGAAATTGTAATACCATCATTCATAAGTACGAATATATATGTATGGGATGATAAATGGGACTTTAATAAATGATCTTAAACATGCACAAGAAACCATGGTATCAAGACAGGTAAAGGTCATGCACACAAAGGAACACATGTGATAGAACCATATCATAGAATTATAAACTTGTGGGAGTGGACCTTAACCTCCATATAAGACCATGTGAGCTACTACATGGAATCCAACATAACTCCCTACATTGGAACGGGTAGACCACTTGCTTGGTAAAACTTCATCACTTCACATGTATGTTTATATAACATAAACAGGCTATGTGGATCCACTTGCCTAGCCTACAAGGGCTCCTATGGTGGCACATAGTTAATGATACAAAGGGTTGCTACTAAGTTTCCCTTATTGAAACCCACCTCAATGTCACATTTAGTGCTAAGTCATCCCACAGAATCTTTAGAACATAGCTTAGTCAAATGAAGACATTTTTAATCATAAGTAGCAACCTTAAGAGTAGCGCGAAACATAAGGAACCACCAAGTGAGTATTATCTTTTCATATTGGGGACCTTCTTAAACATCTTTAGGGAAATTGTCATCGACAATACAAGGAAAGGAAAAAGGTCTCTTAGGGGTACCAGAAAGAAAAGCAAAAAATCACTAATAACTTTAAAACCTTGTTTTAGTTCCCTAATTTTCATGATAATTCATGCAAAACTTGACATGAAACTAGGGGGCTAAGTCCTTAAGTTGAAACATTCATAAATTATAAAATCATGCATAATCATAGAAAGATATGCTTATTCAAAACATGATAAAATAGACCACACTTCATTACTTAAACCCACGTCATTGAGGCCATCATCATTATCTTTAAATTCACGATAACAGTTAAGACAACATCATATGATAACATTAAGAACATGTAGCATTTTAAAATATCATAAAATCATCATTAGCATGCATGGTAACTTTGATAGAACTTAAAGAAAAGGTAAAATACATTATGTAGGACTTTGTGTGTGAAAGGATACTCACAAATCAAACTCATATATTTTGGTAAAGCTTAGGAAGAATGAATTTGTTGTTGAAGAAAGAACGCCTTTGAACCTTAGCCTCCTTAGCTTGTTATTGAAGAGAGGATGAATGTCTTAGGAAATTTTGAGAGTGAGAGAATGAAAGGCATAGGAGATTCTTAGGGTTTAGGATCTGATATAAGGTCCTAAAGTTCACCAAAATGACCTAGTTTAGGATTGGGATTGGCGAAAAAGATGAAATTTCCCTTTATTAAACTTCTAGATCCTATTTATGAGACCACGATTATAGGCCATGGTTTGAACCACGGACCATAGTCCTAGTCGTCCTGTTCTTCTTTTCTAATATTCGTAAACTATTACTAGAACCCAAACCACAGAACTATCACTTACAACCTATCCTTTGACTTACAGGTCATAGTTGGACTCGTAGAGTCCTTCCACACTTAAACATTTTCCTTATTTTCCTAGACTCATTCCACGAAGGATTTCTATGGGTTATAACCAATTATACAGGCCATTTGATAACTCGTAGGTTACCTTCCAGAATCTCCAAATCTTCTTCACATCTGGTACCCTTACGTATGACCCTTCCTACGACCTGTGCATTGACCTGCTATCCATCAATGGCTTCGTAGGTTTCCCCACACTTGGAAACTTGTTCCTTTTCCTAAAGTTCATATTCACGAGCTAAACCTAGGTCTTGTTGTTCCATCCATGGTCCATGGACTCGACCTCGCAAATTGACTTTGGTCAGTTTTCAGCCCAATTTTTCAGTACTTCTAGTCTTCTAAATTGAGGGTCGTTACAATATATCCCCCTTAGGAACATTCTTCCTCGAATATACTTAAAGATAGGCTCTAAAGAGTTAATCATCAACTATAACTCAGTGTTTATGAAAAAAATAAAACTTAAACATCAATTTATAAAATTTTCAAAATTTATACTTAACACATATCTCAAAACAATCCATGATATAGAAATGAATGCATGCATCACGTAAAAACTAAAATGCAAGGAATTGGAGGTTTTTAGGAAAGAATGTCTTAACACCTTAGGCTTGAGTAGAGTGGAATAGATATAGGTAATGCTTCATCATGTCCGCTTCTGCTTCCCATGTGGCACCCTCAACTTGATGGTTTATCCAAAGCACCTTGATAGATGTAACTTCCTTGTTCCTTATACTTTTCACTTGGCGATCTAGAATCTTAACTGACACTTCATCATAAATCAAATTCTCTTCAATGTTCACATCTTGCAAGGGTACTATGAATCTTGGATCAGCTATGAACATTCTCAACATTGACACATGAAAAACGAGATAGATTAAATATATCTCATTAGGTAGGTCAAACTCATATGTCACCTTTTCCACTCTTTTTACCACCTAGTAAGTCCCTACATACCTAGGTCTTAACTTTCCCTTTTTACCAAACCGGATTACGCCTTTCATAAAAGACACTCTTAAATAGACTTAATCACCAATTTGGAACTCAAGATCCCTCCTCCAAACATCAGAGTAGGACTTTTTCCATCTTTGGGCCATTTGTAACTTTTCCCTTATAACTTTAATTTTCTCAATAGCATTCATGACTAATTCTGGTCCTATCAATTCCATCTCACCAACTTCGAACCATCCAATTGGGGATCTATATCATCTACCATATAATGCCTCAAATGGTGCCATCTCAATTCTTTAATGAAAGCTATTATTGTAGGCAAACTCAATAAGAGGCAATGCTCATCCCAGCTTCCCTTAAACTCAAACACTCAAGCTCTCAACATTTCTTTCAATGTTCGGATCATCCTCTCGGCTTACCCTTCAATTTGGGGATGAAAAGCAGTACTTAACTTTATCTTAGTACCAAGTCCCTTTTGGAAAGACTTTAAAAAATGAGAGGTGAATTGGACACCACGATTCGATATGATAGACAATAGAATCCCATGTAACCTCGCCAATTCTCGTATGTACAAGTGAATATAGCCTCAACACAAAATGTCATTTTAATCGATAGGAAGTGAGTTGACTTTGTCATACGATCTACTATCACCCATATAGAATCAAAGTGTTTTTTTGTCTTTGGTAATCCCATGACAAAGTCCATGTTGACTTTTTCCCATTTCTAAGTAGGAATGTAAATGTCTTGTGCTAGGTCACACAACCTTTGATGTTCAACCTTAACTTGTTGGCAATTGGCACACTCAAATACAATTTGGGCAATGCCCCTCTTCATTCCATTCCACCAATTGATCTCCCTCAAGTCTCTATACATCTTTGTAGTTCCGAGGTGAATGAAGTAGGATGAGTTGTGAGCCTTTTGCAATATTAACTTTCTTAACTCTCTATCATTTGGCACACACAATCTCCCTTGATATGGAAGTATACCATCTAGCCCTTATCAGAAAACCTCTATATTTCCTTCCTTCACTAAGGCTTTCAATTCAACTAAGGCAGGATCATGATCTTGCTTGGATTTAGCCTCGCCAATCAAGGAAGCCTCAGACCCATTAAGAACCATCACATCACCACCTCCAGATTCGTTCAACTTTACTTCCAATCTAGCCAACCTATGGACTTCTTTGGACAACTCCTTTTTTCATCATCTTCTAAGTGAGACACACTACCCATGGAGACTCTATTAAGGGCATCAACTATCATATTGGCTTTACGCAGGTGATACTTCACACTTATATCATAATATGTGAGAAGCTCTAACCACATTCATTACCTCAAGTTGAGTTCCTTTTGGGTGAACACATGTTAAAGGCTCTTATGGTCGGTGAAGACATCCACCTGAACCCCATACAAGTAATGTCGCCAAATCTTCAAGTTAAACATTACGATCATAAGATCAAGATCATGATTCGGGTAATTCTTCTCATGAACCTTTAATTACCTTGAGGCATAGGAAATTAATTTATCATGTTGCATTAGTACACACCCCAAACTAATTCTTTATGCATCATAATAAATAACGAACCTATCATTTCCTTCAAGAAATGTTGTCAATCCTTTAGAGTTTGGAAGATCTTCTCACACTCATCCATCCACAAAAGCTTTGCCTTCTTTTTAGTTAGCTTGGTGACTAGGGGCCAAATAGAGGAGAAATCTTACACAAACCTTTTAGAGTATCTGGCTAGGCCAGAGAAACTCGTTATGTCCATAGGAGTCAATGGAATTGGTCAATTTCTCATAGCTTCGGTCTTCTTAGGATCAACTTTGATACCATCAGTTGACACAACATGCCCAAGAAAGGCTATCTCACTTAGCCAAAACTCACACTTATCAAACTTTGCAAAAAGTCGTTACTCCCTTAGGGTTTGCATTATCACCCTTAAGTGTCATATGTGATCTTCCTCATTTTGGGAGTAAATTAAGATGCCATTAATGAACACCAATGCAAGCATGTCAAGGTAGGGCTTGAATACCCTATTCATAAGGTCTACGAATATAGTCGGTGCATTGTTGTGAGCAAAGGAAATCACTACAAATTCAAAATGACTATACCTAGTCTGAAATGCCATATTAGGAATGTCACTTTCCCTCACTCTTAATTCGTGATACCTAAATATCAAGTCAACTTTCGAGAAATGCGTCGCCCCTTGCAATTGGTCAAAGAAGTCATCTATTCTCAAGAGTGGGTATTATTTCTTTATGTTGATCTTATTGAGTTGTTAGTAGTCTATGCACATATGGAGTGACCCATCCTTCTTCCTCACAAACAAGATCGGAGCACCCCATGTAGACCTACTAGGCCTAATGAAACCCTTCTCCAATAAATCCTTCAAGTGATCCTTTAATTTCTTCGAATAAGTAGGAGCCATTCTGTATGGAGGGATTGAGATAGGTTAAAAGTCAGGTAGGAGGTCTATGTTGAAGTCTATTTTCCTTTTGGGAGGAACGCTCACTAACTCATTTGGAAAGACATCAAGGAACATATTAATAATGGAGACCGCCTCAAGGGAAGGAACTTTAGAAGTGACATCTTTTTCCCTAACTAAATGATAAATGCATCCCTTAGAAATCATTTTTTGGACTTTTAACAAAGAAACAAACCGACCTTTACATGAATAGTTGCTACCCTCCCACTCAAGATTAGACTCATTAGGGAATTAAAACTTGACTCAACAAGTTCTATAATTAATGAAGGCATATGAAGTATGAAACCAATTCATCCCAAGTATTACATCAAAATCAACCATTGAAAGCTCAACTAGTTCATAAGGGACCACTTTATGCAAAATAGAAATGGGATAATCTCTATAAAATCTTTGGGCAACAAATGACTCTCCTATGGAGTTACTTACTTCATAGGGCTCATGAAGGATTTTGAGACATCATGAAATTTATTGGTAAGAAAAGGGGTCACAAATGATAAATTAGCCCTCGGGTCTAGTAAGGCATATACATCAAAATTGAAAACATTCAACATATAGGTGATAACATTCGAGGCCTCTTCAACCTCTTGATGACCATGGAGAGAAAAAAACAGGTTGGTCCTCAGGGCACATTGGACTTGACCACCTTGTCCTTGGGGCCTTGCTCCACTGCTCCTACAATACTTGGCATGATTTCTAGGCTTCCCACACTTGAAACATACATTCGAACTGGCTAGGCACTCTCCCTTATGAAGCTTTCCACACTTATGGAAATTTGGGGTTTGTGGATTAGGAGCTACCCTTTATCTTTAAAGGACTAAGGAGAGGGAGTGTCGGTAGACCCTTGTCCACCTTGCCTTTGGCCACTTTGGGACTTGTGATCTCCAGTCTTTTGGTGAGAATATCTCACACCATTTACCCAATCCATCTTGGACTCCCTTTCTCTTTCCCTTAGCATTTCCTTCTCTATTTTCTCTGCATAGGTCATCAATCGGGAGATTTCTGTCTCCTTCACTAGCATAGCCATCTTGGACTCTTTAGACACCAATTACGATACTCTAGAGATGAATTTGCTCTTATGGGCTCTCAGATTCGCAACCATGAAGGGAGCATACTTGGAGAGTTTAGTGAACTTGAGGCATACTCCCCCACACTCAAGTGACCTTGCTTGAGGTTGATGAATTCTTTAACTTTGGCTTCTATTAAACTCAATCAGAAAGAACCTATCTCAAAAGGCACAATTAAATTCTTCCCATCCAATTAGGACCTCTCTTTGGTCCCTCTCATTCGCCCATTGCTTGTATCATATTTTAGCTATCCCATTGAGTTGGTAAGTCACCAAATCATCCTTTTCCTCCGATGGAACACCCATGACAGTGACTATTTGGTAGGTTCATCAATAAACTCAATGGGGTCCTTCTTTATCTTGGAACCATGGAACTCTGAAGGACTCATCCTCATAAAGTCTCTGAATCGAGTGGCTAGGGTAGGCACTTGGGGAGGAATGATAATCTCTCTATTAGCTTGATTGGCCAATGCTTGGGCCAACATAGTGAACACGACTTCAAACGCTATGTAAGACACTCCATCATATTGTTGAAGTGGATGGGCTTGTTTCTCAGAAATACCTCTTTAGTGTGGAGCTCTTCTCGACAGCATGATCTTGAAATAATAAAAGAGATCATCATTAGTTATAAGAAAACCTTAGTCGACTCTAAAGGCATAGCATGAATAAGAAAGAAGGGATGGCTTTCCTAAACCATTTCATAGCCTCTCACTCAAGATAGTGGTGCGCTACACAACCTTGAATGAGACTCTACTCGACGTGGTATGTATGGACATTCGAGGAATATTTTAACACCTCGTGATCTGAAACCAAGTTTATAAAAACTCGACCTAGGTCCTAGTTATCACACGGCGAATGAGATATCCGAATGCACCTTACCCAAGCCATCTTTAATATCTCAAGCAGTCATAGGCACTAAATTAAAACATTTGCGTAAATCAAAAGGAGAATGGTCTATGGGCGACATATGACAATGAAGTAACATTAAAAAGTAACATACATATTTGTCCATAAAAGTATACCGACTAAACCATATATGAACGAAACCAGAAATAGTCAGTTTATATCAAATAGAAAAAACTCCATACATAAACAACATAGAATGTAAAGGCCTCAAAAGGGAAACATATACATCAATGTCTGAAACACAAGAAAGAATCAAAATGGTAGAGATCCGAACTAAGGGCTCACCATAAAAGTACTATACTTGAACACCTTCAGAAACTAGTCACGAGCCGATGGAGGAGTACTTGTCCCTATATGATTAAATTATGCAGGAAAAATATGCGTTAGTAATTTTGGAATGTACTAAGTATGTGAGATGCAATGCAAACATGAAATTGTAATGCTATCATTCATAAGTAAGAATATACATGACAGGGACGATAAATGGAACTTTAAGATATGAGCTTAAACATGCACAAGGAACATGGTATCAAGATGGGTAAAAGTCATGCACATAAAGGAACACATGTAATGGAAACATATCATAGAATCATAAACTTATGGGAGTGGACCTTAACTGGTATATAAGACCATGTGAGCTACTACATGGAATCCAATATAACCCCCTACGTTGGCATGAGGAGACCACTTGTTGGGTGGAACTCTATCACTTTGTATATATTTTATATAACATAAATGGCCTACATGGATCCACTAGTCTACCCTACAAGGGCTCATATGGTGGCACATAGTTAATAAGACAAAGGATTGCTACTAAGGTTCGTTCCCCTACCGAACCCTACCTCAATGTCACATTCGGTTCTTAGTCATCCGACGAAACCTTTAAAACATAGCTTATTCAATTTAAGACATTTAGAATCATAAGTAGCAATCTTAGGAGTAGCGTAAAACTTAAGGAACCACCATGTGAGTATTGTCCTTTCATCTTGGGGACCTTCTTAAACATCTTTAGGGTAATTGTCAACATTCTTATATCTTTGAAAAATTATAACATTAAAACCTTTTTTAGTGCCCTAATCTTTATCATAATTCATGCAAAACATGACTTGAAGCTAGGTAGGCTAAGGACTTAAGTTGAAGTATTCATAAATCATGAAATCATGCATAAACATGGAAAAATATTCTTATTCAATATGTGGTAAAATACACCACACTTCATTACTTAAACCTACATCATTGGGGTCATCATCATTATCTTGAAATTCATGATAACATGTAATATAACATCATATGATAACATTAAGAACATGTAGTATTTTAAAATATCATAAAATCATCATTAGCAAGCATGGTAACTTTGATGGAACTTAAAGAAAAGGTAAAAGATATTATGTAGGACTTTGTGGGTGAAAGGAGACCCACAAATCAAACTTACATACCTTGGTGAAGCTTAGGAAGAACGAATTTGCTGTTTAAGATAGAACCCATTTGAACCCTAGCCTCTTTAGCTTGTTCTTAAAGAGAAGATAAATGCCTTAAGAAATTTTGAAAGTTGGAAAATGAAAGGAATTGGAGATTTTTAGGATTTAGGATCTGATTTAAGGTTCTATAGTTCACAAAAACAACGTAGTTTAGGATTGGGATTGGCGGAAAAGATGAAATTTCCCATTATTGAATTGCCAGATCCCATTCACGAGACCCCGATTATGGGTCGTAGTTTGAACCACAGACCATATTCTTGATTATGTTGTTCTCCTTTTTCAATCTTCAAAAACTTTTACAAAAACCCAAACCACAAAACTTTCACTTATGGGTCATCCTTCAACTTACAAGTCGTGGTTGTACTCGTAAAGTCCTTCCATACTTAGCCAAAATTCTCACTTTCCTAGACCTCATATACAAAGCGTTTATATAGGTTGTGCAATGATCTACGGACCGTGCTATTAATCACAGGTCACCTTTCAGAAACTCTAAATTTCCATCATGTATGTTACCATTACTTATGGCTCTTCCTACGGGTCATGCATTGGCCTATGGGCTATCGATGGCTTCATGGGTTACCCCACACCTGGAAAAAAAATTTCTTTCCTGAAGTTCATATTCACGGGCCAGACCTACAGCTCGTGGTTCCATCCATGGTCCGTGGACTCGACCTCATAAATTGACTTTGTTCATTTTTCAATCCAACTTTTTTGTACTTCTAGGCTTGTAAATTGAGGGTCGTTACACTTTATATAGAGTTGTCACGACTTGGGCCTAGGTCCTGGGTACGATATGGCAAATGGAACCCAAAGGGACCCCAACCAAGACTCATATATATCTTAAGCAGATCCTTGGTTGTGAAATATAATACAAGTGTAAATTAGTCAAACTAAAGGTATTCAGGACTTTGGCCACAAGCTATAGGGAAACAAAGTAAGGGACTTTCCATCATTTAATCTCATCAAACAATACTAAGGGAAAGGGAACATAGGACACACTCTATGGCGCAATAGGGACTTAAGGAGATAAACATCTCATAATCAACATCATAGGCATTAACATACAAAGGATAGGGACTAAGGTATAAGTCTCCATAGAAGCTTAGACTTTATATAGTGCGTGCATAGTATAAGTGTCACAACCCGGATAGGGGGCCTAGATGTGACATGGTGAAAGAGGACCCGAAGACCCTCAATCAAGCCATCATAGCATCATTACACGCATCATCGGTTCGGGAATGCGGAAGCTAAACACATAACACATAAGCTCTAAGGGATTCGGGACTTGGGACTCAAGCTATGGGGACAATAACGGGAATGGGAAAAGCATGCTTACACATAACACTTAGCAATAATCTCTAAGGACAAGGGGAAATAGGATTCCACTATGGGGGCACACCGCGATTATGAGACTTTCCACATAAGCACATAGCCATTCACAATGCCCATCATTCAAGCCAATATCATAACAAAAGGACATGATTATAAACCAAGCTAAATAACATCATATTACATAACAAAATATCCAACATACAAGTCAAGCGTACAAGAGTATAGATTTGTCCAACAATGCCTATACATAGATGAGCGGAGCCTCGACAAGTTTGAGGCTCACCCTCAAGACATAGAAAGTAAATACATAAACTAAAGTGGTAGATAGACGGTGGCTATTGCCCTTGAACAAGAGGGTTCACCACTAGCAAGTCGTCAATAAGATATCAAACGTCGTCCGGTAAAATGTATAAATCACCCTCGGTCCCTACATGGTTAGAGAATGTAGACAAGAATATAGGTTAGCACAATTAAGCACTAAGTATATGGGCATGCAATGCTTATGACAAGTATAGTATGACCAAGCAACATGTCAAGGGGATAAGTATACGAAAGGAATGCCCGTAGCCAAAGAATGGTATAACAATATGCTATGCCATGATGCATGAGATGCAATCCTATTATCATATATAGCGGGGATATAACCTCAACCCACAATATGGAAGACCCAAACGAATCACTATCCGGATCCGGACTACTTGCCAAGTAGTACCCATGGATCCCTTGAACAAGGGATAATCATGACATGGGAACCCCTATCTAGGGATTCAATATCCCATGGTGGCACATGGTTTGACAGAAAGGGTTTTTCCCAATCCCTCGGTGCTAAGTCTCATCCCACGGGAATACGTACATATATACATGCAACATTAAATTGGGAGACTTACATTTTTGTAAATCATGCATCATTAGTCAAAACTAAAACCATTGTACAAGGAGCATATTCATGCTTAGGCCCTAGACAACAAGAGTTTTCCCAAAACCTTTCCTGATCACTCCATTTCAATACAACAAGAGTAGCACATCTACATGGGCTTGTAAAACAAGCAATCAAAACATTATCATGGGGATGCAAGCATCTAAGGTGCTCAAAGAGCCATGGGATTATGTGATCACAAGTCAAGAGTTTCAATCATGGGTTCCAAAGGAACAAAGCTTCATCAAGAGTTTCAATCATAGGTTCCAAAGGAACAAAGAGTTTTCAATCATGGGTTCCATAGGAACAAAGAGTTTTCATCAAGGGTTCCAAAGGAACAATAATCATGCATATTCCATGAATGAGACACAAGAACATGGGTAATAGAATCAAGACTTTATTTCACAATTTGAAAGATATTTCATCATAAATCATGTAGAAATCCATGAATAAGCTAATGCAAGTTACCCATGCTTAATTAAATCATGAAAAGAACATGCACTTTGAATCATCAAGGGTTCCATCGAACATTCATGAAATCAAGCTTAAAATCATTATTTAATCATCTAATAACTACAACACTCAATTCCCAACACTAATCTACAAAATTAATGGAAGAACCCATAACATAATTGAAAGCTTAAAAATCAAATTTAAAGAGCTAGGGTTCTTGGGTCTTCAAGGATGAAAGAGGATCCTTGAATCAAATCTCACGTACCTTAATTTCACCAACAAATTGCAAGGTCAAACTTGATCAAGGTTATCTTTCTCAAATTCTTCAAGCTTTCTTAAATGGAGGCCAAGAGGATTTTAGAATTTCCAAAGTGAATGTAGGAGACTTGGAATGGATGAATGAGGGTTTGGGGATTGATTTAGGGGTTTGAGAGACCTTAGGATACCTAAAAGGGGCTTAGGGAATTATTAAATCATGAAATTACCATTAATAAAATGGAACTTTTAACTGGACACAATGTCACATGGCTGCTACAGTGCCATGTACCTAACTCACGGTCTGTTCAACCTTCCATCCAACCACACTTAACCAATTTTCAATGCGAACTCTCGTAGGACTTTCTTGATCACTTGACGGGATAATTTGATGGGCCGTTTGAGGGTTTACAGGCCGTAACCCTGCCCGGGGAACCTTGCCTTAGCCACTAAGACCTACCACAACTTGGCCAAGGTTCTGCTTCACTTGACGGACCACCAAACGGTCCATTTGAGGCCTCACGGACCGTGGGGTGGTCCGTGGACCTTAAATTTGTTTTTGGGGTGGGTCCTGGCCACCCCATGCTCTCTGGACTATCTCACGACACCCCACACGGACTTTTACAAGTTTCACGGACCGTTTCCCTTGCCTTGGCCTCTTTCCACGGTCTATCTCTAATGTCTTTCGAATTTCGGGCAGTCCCACTGTTTAGGCCATAACTTCCTCATCCAAACTCTGAATCGAGTGAAACCAGTTGAGTTGTGAAGCTAACTCAAATAGATTACATTTGATATATAGCATCCCATACGCTTTTATTCCCATCAAAAGTTATGGAAGTTCAAAGTCTACTGCCCAAACGGCCTCTCTAGGCCACCAAAAGATCCGTTTTGCGTTCGGCCACTTAAACTCAACCCGTGGCTACCAAAACTCAACCACGACCAGTAGTACATCATACAAGACCGACCATAAGGAGTTTTCAAAAATATTTGGGTTGTTACATTATCTCCCCCTTGGGAACATTCGTCCTCGAATGTGCTAGGACTAGGTCTTGAGGACATCAATCACAAACAAGAGACATGCTAACCAATACATCAAGAGACCATGCATTAACTCAAACATATTTCAAAATTCATGTCAAAACATCATTTAAATCATTTTC
>JBCEWC010002416.1:0-34578 GCA_038996855.1 Solanum aculeatissimum
TGTATGTATCATGTACTTCAATAATAGATCCGATAATTCTCAAGTATCTCTATATCACCAAAGTGTCAATATACCAATCACATCATAATATAATCATCATCTTGATATCCATATCAAATAATTCATAAGATCACATAAGTCATACATACACAATTAATTGATAGTCAATATACCGCTGTATGAATGATTCCTCTATCCCACATATAATGATCAAGCCTATGATGATACAATTCTACCCCTTTAAGTACTCATTTCCATACACATAGGAGCATACAAGGGCCATTCATACTTCACAAAAGGTTAGAAATTGACTTGCCTTAAAAAACTCCCAAATCAAGTCCAAATCACTGCCTTCCCCCTCTTTTGGTATTCTAATTCACCACAATCTTTTAAAATATGGTATCACAATCACATAACTAATCAAATGACACTAAAATTAATTAATCCAGAGAAAATGGGTGAAATGGTAAAAAATCTCATGTTGGAAAACCTATCAAGAATCTAAAAATTAATATATGAATATGTTCTCCACGTAATAAGGAACTCAACAGTGAAAATGATTTCAAAAATGGAGTTACGTAGTGGGAGAAATCAATGATTCAAGTTTAAGAAACACAATTCCAAAAATCCCCAAATTCTACCTTTAAAACCCAAAATTAGAAGTTAAAAAAATGAATTAATCAATGTAAATCAATGAAATAGGTTAGAAAATAGTTACCCAATCAATTTATCTTCAAAACTTTGCAAAATGCCCTTTTAGAACGAGATTGAAAATGTCAAAAATGAAGAAAAAGGTTCAATTTTAAAATGTCACACTGTCTAGGCATGAACGACACTCCACGAACTTGGAGCATTGTCCGTGAATGCGAAGGTTAGAGGGAACCAGCACTTCGCGAATGTGAAAGTGTTCTCCGCGAACGCGAAGGTTTGGGAAACCTCACATGCCAAAACTTTGCAAATGTGGACCCCATCTTGCGAATGCAGAGGTCTAAATGAATTGACCTCCATGAATGCGGAGCTATGGGCACGATCACGGAGAGCAACGTGGACCTGCACCAGAAATAGTTGTACTTGCAAAACACAACCATCAAGAAATAAGAATTGGGCACTCGAGAATTCGTTCGGAACCCCGTGAACACAAATCAAACATGGAACCCTACAAGAAATGATGATCCAGACTCAATGGAATCATTAGAATTCGAATCTAGAACCCCTGTGGTCCCTAACCGAAGAAAAATAATTTAAACTAGTTTCATAGTCAAAAACTCAAAATTTTCACAAAAGCTCTAAAAATTACAAAGAAGCCATTTCTAGTGTTAGTTACACCACTCAAAACCATTGGAACTGATGAAATTTTGATACAAGCTTTCAAACTCCAAATGTTGACCAAAGTCAAACCTATGCTTCAAAATTAACTAGAAATGCAACTTTTGGCCTAAAATCTCCATTTAACTCCGAATTATGTTCTGCAAGTTCCCCTAGACAAGACTCAGCATCCCAGAATTGATAGAATCGAATTCAAACACTCAAAACTTAAAATGAACTCAAAACTCAAAATTTCTAACTTTAAGCCTTCGAAAACTCCTTCTTTTGCAAAACTCCAACTTTTTACAGGATTTTCAAAATCCAACTTTTAGTCTCGACCAAATGTGACCCAAAGCAATTTTCAAAAAGGAAAAATGGTAAATAAGTCGACAATGCAAAAAATGACTTTCGAGGTTATTACAACAATAATACCAAGGAACTACTCTAAATAGGTACAAGAGCTTTTAAGGGTGAGATATAGATAAAAATAAAGTTGACATAGCTTACACACTAGATACAGAGAACTAAAAGCTATTGGAGATTATCATTGTCTTCACCAAAAAAACTTCACCGATCCTGCAACAAAATTATACCAAATGATATAGCAAGAGTAGCATTAGTACAAATAACACACACCGATAAACATTATTAATCATTCCAAATAATATAAGTAAATATTCAGAGAAAACTTGCAATATGAATAGAAGACTCCCTTCCAGCTCAGTCACCATCCCAACTTACTATCCACAACTAGTACACTTGATCCTATCTTCTTACCTTATTTTTCTACCAACTCTTTCGTTGATCAATCCACTCCTTTGTCATGCTAAGACCTTTCCAATACTACTCTTTATAATACACTACGACTTCCTAATCCTTGCTGTTTAAAAACACCAAGGCTTTCCAAGTCTAACATTTGGTACCCCCCCCCCCCAAGGCTTCCTAAGCCTAACCCTTATACACACTAAGGCTTTCCAAGCCTAACACTTGATACAAACTAAGGCTTCTCAAGTATAATTGTTGGTACACACTACGGCTTCCCAAAAACATAATCCCTAGTGTCTAACATGCAACCTTGGACCACACAAGCACCATCCCAGCATTTAAACACAAATATTGGTAAATCATGGACCCAGTGATAACAATCACGACACTAGGAAGTAAATTTGATCCTCACATGGAACCTGCACACTAATAATTAGTATACTAGCATAGTACATGATCCAACAATTAATTAGGTTCCAATGTGGCACCAAATCCAATAAATAATATGTATCATCATCGTACTAGTCCAATAGTTAGAATGTACCAACATGGATCAAATCTAATAAATAATATGTGCTGACATGACACCTGATCCAATAAAAAATATGTATCAATCTACTACTTAATCTATTATCAAGTACATATCAAAATAAAAATAAATAGCAAAACACACTTGTACACCCAAGTATAAACTTCTATTGTATACAATTAATAACATTTATTATTTCAAATCATGTTCTTTCCTTTTTTTTTCTAATAATAAATCATGTATGCAATACTAATGAAGCACCTAATAAGTACATATATTATAAATATTAAAACAACAACCATTGGCTACTCAAGAGAATTCCTTCCTAAATATTTCCTAATCAAAATTTGGCTACCTATAATTTCCCTCCCGAGAATAACATACAATCGGCATCACCATGTCAACACTAATTAGACAAGTCTCGCATCAGCCTAAACAAAAGCTAGCCATGCATTCAACTATCCACACACTATTCTAGAAGGCTTTGGCGTGAAACCTTCCATTAATCTACAAGAATATCAATCAATAAGAATTGAGTCAAACTATTTAGTTAAGAAAGCTAACCTACATGGGCACCAAATTGTTGCTAAAGAGTTATGAATGTAAACTTCTACTTCTTAGTGAATCTTTAGCTTGATCTTGGTCTAAAATAATAATATACGAACAAAATACATCATATTAGGCCTAAATATGCCTAATTTACAACCAAATCCCAAACTCTTGTCAAAAATCATCATTATCCTACCCAAACAAGTAGTTTTCCACCATTTGTTAAAGTCTAAATCTTTCCTCTAAGGTTACCATCCTAGATTCTAAGGCTTAAGAATTAGATTACAAGATAAGGTAGTAATTTAACTTACTTTCATTGAAGAGTACAATGAAACATAGATGAGAAATTCCCAAGGTCACCTCTGCAGCTTGATTCTCCCAAAGTACTCTCCTATATTTGAAAGAGTAAGTGACCGTTGTCAATATATACTCAACTACAAGGAGTTGGGGTCGATCCCACATGGATTGAGATTATTAAATTTATGCTTTGAAGTTATTACTTGAACTAGTTGGTTGCAATTGTTTTAAAAATTGATTTGAATTAAACTAAAGTATAAAACATTTAACATTGTAACAATTAAAGTATAATAGGTGGATGAGAGTATGTTAGGGATTAGGGTAATTGAATGTAATTGCAATGCATGTTTCTCTAATGTTGAATCCAATGATTAATTTGCTTATGGGTAGGCTAGAAAGTTGGTAACTACAACTACGGCTAAGTCAATTATGGTGTATCAATGTGAATTGGTTAAGACTTCACACACAATTCACACAAGAGACAGAGGAACCTATATAAAGTAATAGCTAAACGATCCAAAATCTCAGTCGAATGACTCCTGTCATGGCATTCAAACCCAAAATGCGATACCCAAGACTATTGCACAGTCCTTCCACTTCGAATACTTATTTCATGCAATATTTAATGATCTAAGAATGAATCTAAGTATGCAATCATAGATTTACAATGATAGCTAAAGGAAAATATAAACCCACATAAAATTAACACATAATATCTAATTAAATAAAAAACTGATAGCATGAAATCAACATCCAGCTACATAGCACATCCCCAACATAGGAGTTTTTAGCTACTCATGCTCAAATAGAAATAGAGTTACAAAAGGATTATACATGAAAATGAAATTCAAATTCTAAAGGATATTTTTTGTGGAATACTCTTCTCCTCCTTCAATTCTTCACCTCAAAGCCAAGTATAAAAACCCTTCTTCTCAAAACAAAGTATTTTCTAAAAAGTGTACTCTCAATATCTGTAGAAGTTTCCTTTAGAAAATCTTCCCTTCTGAGAAAAAATATCCTTTAATTTTCAATTATGCACAATTAGGCGGTCAACGTTGGGGTCGCCAAACACATTCGGCGTCCATCAAATGTGTACAATACCACCGCTTTGAGCCAACATTAAACCTCTTGGAATCCGTAACTTTAGGTGATGGTCTTTTTCATTGCCGAACAACTTCAGCGATTCACTGATTTGTGACTTATATCGTCGACTTGAAGGTTAAATTTCAGCTTCTTTATTTCTAGGTTCTATAACTTTAGGTGATATCACTGTTTGTCACTAACCAACTTTATTGATTCAACGAGTTGTACATTTTGTTGCCCTTTTGCACCTTAATCTTAAGGTCAAGCTATGTAACTTTAGGTGGTCTTTAGGACCATTAGGCGTACCGCCAAACATGTCAGCGATGACCGATTTCCATCACTTTTTTGTCATTTTTGCTCCTTTTGACTTGATTATCTATGATTTGTTCCTTCATGCATCTTATTCCTTATTCCTAGAATCAAAAATATATTTAGGTTAATCTTCGAGGCCAAAGAACACATCGAGGACAATATATCATGCAATTTAAGCTCTATATGAGTCCAACATGCGGACTCATCAACACTCCCAATTTAAACTCTTGATTTCCCTCAAGCAAGCAAAACATTGCAAATAGAGGGCCATAAAGAGAAGTACATACATTCCTCCCTTTGTTGTCCATCTTTCCACAAACTGCTTATGTGATTTTGAAGCTTCAAAAGATGACTACGGAGTTCTCAAAACAAAGCTATGCTCAAAATTGCGAATGCAGTTACTAATAAATGTCCAAGAGACGCGACCACCTTCCCCAACAACAAAGAAGATCCCTACACACAAGATCACAAAATTCAGCTCAACACCTTCAAGGACAAAACAACACTCACACTCTCAAAAGAGAAATAACATGCACGTTTTACCCATAGAATTGCCCTTATTCTCAAGAAATATTTACCCAATCTCTCCGGTTAAAGATCTCAAAGGACTTTATTGGGCTTTTGATGTAGGCTTGGGGATGGGTAGGATAACATTTGGATACATGTGACTAGCCCCTCCTTTAACTCTACAAACAATTCTCGTGGTTTTTTGTCTTTCATTCATTTTTTTCCTAATGACATCATTTTGTTCCTCACTTAAAAATTGGGTGCCCCACATTTAGTAATTTCTACATTTGGGAGGGTTTCATTTGGAATCAAATTCTCTTCTTCTTTTTCTTGTTCCAACATTTTTTTGTTTCTTGTTTATCGTAAATTAACCCCTCCATTTTTTCATTTATTTCCTCAAGCTTTCGAATGGAAGAGACCCTTTTCTTTTCACACCCTCAAGTTTGATCTTTGGCCAATACATTCACAATTTTAAGTTCAAGGAGGGTATAGTGTATAACCAAAGGATAGTTTGTTCAGTCAAATGTTAAGACTTGTAACATGGCTGCTAACAAAAAGGCTTTAAGATCAAAGGGGACTACTAAGGATATAATTTATGTCAAGGGAGGATATTTTGGGCAATGTTTACTTTAAAAACCCAAACAATGTCTAAGGTCATCTTCGAATCTAGACTCAACCAAGCAAACACTTCAAGACAAATCAGGCAAGTTTTAGGCATAAACAAGCATGCCTTTCAACTAATTCCTTACCTCTCATGAAAATATTGCTTCCGAATTCAAACATTCAACCAGACAACACACATTTAAACTTATAAATCATGGAATATCAAAGCTCTACACTCACTTAATCAACTCTTGATGTTTTCAATCCATGCATGGATTGTTTTCATATGAGATAAACTAATCAATAAGTCAATACATGCTCTTCATACATGGAACTATCCAAATCAAAGATATTGGCGATCAATAATTATATTGCTAAGGGATTTGAAGCTTGGCTAACATTTAAATCATGATTTTTCACATATGCATGGATATTTTGACAAATCACAAGGGATAAAAAATTCGGCATGCACATAATCTAAGGAGACATCAATCACAACTTAAAACAAAAACTTACTAGCTATTAAAAATCAAAAGAATATTTACCAACTAAAGTAAAAGATTGCCTCAATTATACATCACCAATGAAAAATAAAAAGAACCAACCCATTGTTTGAACTAACAAAATAAAACATAATAACATAAAATATCATAACTAGGACTAAAACATACTCACCACCTCCTAAAATAAACATTTTCCTCAATGTGTAAGAACGATATCATCAGAAGCACAAAAGTAAGAAGTGAGTTAAAGAGTTCATCTGGTCAATTCATCTACAGTGGTGGATGATATGCTGAAGAAGTGGTATGGAGAACAAGTGTATGAACATTAAGTTGTTGTCTCCGAGGTAGGCATTTGAGAGGTCGACTCGGGGGCACCTATCAATAGCTTTACAAGTTTCGACTCTACTACACCGAAAGATCCACTCGTCCCAATCATAGATCTGTCTTAGAGTGACTAACTAGTGATAGTAGAAACAACAACCTTCTCTATATCAATCAAATCACCATGCTCTTTTGAGAGGACATCAACTCCTAATTCCTCCTTATTAGTCTCCAGGGAAGAGACAATGTACTCTCTCTTAACCACTAACCTTGGCGTGACACCTATAGATGCCTCAAGAGGGACATCCATAAAACCCCAAAGGGAAGTGATATTGATGTGTTTCAACTTTACCACCTCCTTATTCAACGTATCAATATCAATTTTCAACGTCATCACATCTGCACTAGCACCATCTTTTGATTCCAACGCTACCACCTTGGTTACCACTGCATCAAGCCTAGCCCAATGGCCCTCCATGCTCACCACCAACCTATCTAGCCTAAAATTCCTCTCCTAAAAAAGCTCTATATGCTACTTTCCCTCATCAAGTATTAGGACCAAAGCAGCTACTATGGCCCTCTCAATCAACGTAAGCATAGAGGATTCGATCTGTGTCACCCAAGTGTTAACTAATTTACCCAATTAGGCCAAATGATAAATAGTATTTTGAATGATTAGGGGTTGAGATTTAGAAGTATGAAGCTGAGCAGAGTAGGAGATGACGGGGTCAGAGTAGGGGAAGAGGGCATACCTAACTCATGAATTAGCTTTGATATATTGGTCTGTAACATATCAACATCAACTACTGGTGTATTATCAACTAGGTTTTTCCTTTCTCTGTCCTTCTCATCCATTTGGAACTCCACCTCAATGCACCTGATATCGGTGGCAACTAATGGAGTGATCTCAATATCGATTTTCTAAATGAATAGTACTTTGACCTTTCTAAATAGGGCTATGATGAGGTTGCAAAATAGTAGTGAAGTTTGTTGTTATTTGTCCCTCATGAGAATCTTTGGGTCTTTGATCAACCTAAGGTTCATCTTTGGATGATCCATGATGCATCCAACCAAAGCCACCTTGTGTTGATGAAGAATGGACTCAGTTTGTGATGGAATAAGGTTCCTATTGATAAAACTTAACCAATAACAATTAGTGATATTCAACTCCTTCTTCTCAATAACTATCCCCTCCTCTATACATGATGGGGCTACAATTCTTATCAGTGGGACCACCAAGTTTTGAGGTTATTCAAGGTGTTCTTATCAATCATATCGACCAAATCGTGTCATGTCTGAAATGTGAAACCCAAAAAGTCATTGATCTCAGTTTCACTACATGGAACAAACATACCCCAAACCTTCACTACATCAACAGGCTTGCGAGCAATCTTCACTAAGCCTTTGATTTTGGGTACCAATCTGACATATGCTTCATAAAATTCATGTGCCCAATTGGGGAAATAATGTTATGAAGTTTAGATGATTTAACAAATCATGGAAATAAAGAACAGATGAGGGACCTGATCCCATGATACTGTGAACCTGAAAGTGACACCCGACAAATAGTACACTTTATACCTACTAGTGTGTTATATGTTAGTGCACATCTGCCTACTCTACAGAAATTATCTAGCTAATGAAATTGCTCTAAATATTGTGTATATATACCAAACCTTTCTTTAAAAGAAAGCTTGATGGTTTCTATACACATTGAGTGAGTGTTCTTGGTGAGGCTCTTGATGGTTTCTATACACATTGAGTGAGTGTTCTTGGTGAGGCTCTTGAGGAGTAAACTTAGCAAAATAAGAGTTGTTTTTACTTTTTGTACTTCATTATACTTAAATGGTTCTTGCATCTTGTGAATTTATTCTAATCTATAAAAGGATCCTATATTTAAGCAAGTTTGTTGCTCTTCATTTGTAGAATTACCTATGACAAGTGTTGAAGTCTAAGTTTGCTGGAGTTAGTCGATTTAGTGGGTAGCAGAGTTGCTACTTAGTTTGCTCATGTATGTGGTAGAGTTATCATAGTAAGCGGGAAGGGATGTAGAGTAAGGTTCCTTGATTGCAAAAGTTTGTAATCTAAAGCTTTGCTCTCTTGAATATTAATGGAGTTGCATTGAAAGACTGTGAGTGCATGTTATTATTTTATCCTCCCTTTAGCTAGGGGTTTCGACGTAAAACAACTTGTGGCATTTTACTTTGTTTCTTTATGATTTTAGTTATTTTTGTTCACTGATGTGCTGACCAGGGACCTGGTCCACTTGCACTCAGTTGAAGCCTACATTTCTATTAATTGGTATCAGAGCTTTGACTCTCTAAAAGGCTAACACCTAGAAAGGATCTTAAGGAACAATGGTAGCTCTGCTGAATCTTGATGAGGGTCAATCATTTACTAGACCTCTTTATTTTAATAGGAAATTTTATAGTTAGTGGAAGACTTGTATGTATGATTTTTTCATGGATGAAGATAGTGAGCTATGGGACGTTGCGCTTAATTGTCCTTATGTTTCTACCTTGGAGGTAAAATATGGTGATATCACTCAAGTAGCCTGTAAGACTAGAAACTAGTACAATAATATAGATCAAAATAATATTAAGAAGAATTAAAAGTCAAAGAATCCATTAGTCTGTGGTATTCGGGCTGAGGAGTACAACCAGATCTCTACTTGTGAGTTAGCCAAGAAGATCTGGGATTGCCTATGGACAAAGCATGAAGATACTAATCAAGTGATGGGGTCTAAAGTTGATATGTTCACTACTCATTATGCAAATTTTATCATGAAGAAAGGTGAGACCATTCATGACATGTATACCAAGTTCTCATCCATTATGATTGAGCTTAGATGCTTGGGATAACCCATTCACCCCAACAAGCAAGTAAGGAAGATTTTTAAAATTCTTCCTAAGTCTTGGGCCATCAAAGTTGATACAACCACTGAGGCCAAGGATTTGAAGGTGTTGATAATAGATGTCTAGATTGGTAATCTCCAAACTCATAAGTTGACTAGAGCAAATGATGTTGCTAAGAAGGACAAATCATTGTCTTTAAAGATTGCACAAATTGTAGAATCTGATGAAGATAAATATCATATGGCATACCTTATAAGGAGATTTCAAAAAACTTATGAGAAAACATGGTTGTTTAAAGAAGAAGGAAAATCCTAATAGAGTTGCTACAAATAATGATCTATGTGACAAGTGTGCAAAACCAGGAAATTTCATCAAAAACTATCTAATGCACAAAATAGAGCAAAAAGACTATGCCAAGCCTAAAGGCACCAAAGACAAGTCAAGGGTCCCAGTCCCCGACAAAAAAGGTGAAAAGGCTACAACAGACTGTATGGTGAAGAAAGCCCTTGCTTTTGGGGAAAATTCCTCAAGTGAGTTAGAAGAGTCTGAGCACACAGAGAATGCTTCCTTGATAGCTCTGAAGAAAGATGAGAAGATCTCTAATCAAATGGTTGCATTCATGGAAAATTCTAATGATGGTTATGAATCTGAGAAATATGTTACTCTACTTGATTTTAAGCAAAACTTGCATATTCATTCTATTAAGAAGTTGAGAAAGTGTTGTTCTTATTGATTGAATAATTGAGTTAACTACAGAAAAAGATGTGTTAAACAATCAATTAGATCTTGTTAAAGATGAAAAGGTTTCCCTAGTTTCTCAGTTATCTGGAGTTGAAGAACATGTGTTAGATATGAAATTAGAGAACATGACTCTTTGTAAAAAGTTGAATGAAGAGTCAAAGGGTTATCTGACAGGGAAAGAAAAGGCTAGTAGCTTGTAACTTGAGATTGAGGCTAGTCTGAATGAGGCTGAAACTAAGCTAGACATAGCTCTAGAAAGAAATATTTAGTTATAGAGGGACCTTTTTTGAGTCAAAGACAAGTTGTCCCAATCACTCAAGTGGATTACTTATTCTAAAATGCTAGGTACACTGACTCATTAGAGATCCACCAGTAGAAAGGGTCTGGGGTTTGTGAAGAATAGTCTATCTCATACCACTCACAGTAAAAATGTCAATCAATCATATCTATTATTGTGTACTCATTGTGGAAGAGATGGTCATCTGAAGACCAACTTTCCAACATTAAAAAATTCTGAAGATCGTTTAGCAGAATATTTTGAATAAAAGATAAAAAGAGTGGTACCCATTCTTAGGGTGATACATGGAATATCTCTAAGCTAAAGAAAGTGGTGTTACCCCTTGGACAAGAAAAGTGTTAATACCCACTTATTTGCTTATTGGGAACTCAAATTGAAATGGGCCCTTAAAACTAATAATTGATCTTTTGCAGGTAAGTGAAGGAAGCACTGCCAATGCTAGAACATGGATAGTGGCTCCTCAAAGCCTATGACTAGAAAATTTGAAAGCTTCCTTTCACTCAAAGCACTTAAAGGTGGAGGTTTTGCTTTTGGAAATGGAAAAAGGGATATATTCTTGGTGTTAGCAGGATTGGAAAGTCTCTAGATCACTCAATAGAAAATGTTTATTATGAGAATGGAATAAAATTCAGTGTGTTGAGTGTATCTCAAACTTGTGAAAAGGGAAATAAAGTGAAATTTTGCTCAGAAATTTCAAATGAAGGATGCAAAGCCTATTGACACTCTAATGAGAACCAACTCAAAGCTAGATATGCATGAATCTGCTCCCTCAGTGAATGAAACTATGTACAGAGGTTTAATTGGATCATTGTTATACTTGAGTACAAGTTATCCTGATATTGTTTTAGTGTGGATATGTGCACTAGGTTCCAATCAAAGTCTAAGGTGTCCCACTTGAAGGCAGCTAAAGAGGTATTTGAAGAAAACATGGGACCTGGTCCTATACTATCCAATAGGTGATTCTTTTGAGTTGATTGTCTATGTTGATGTTGATAAAGCTGGATATCAAGTAGATATAAAGAGAATTTCTAGAATGGTTCACTTCCTAAGATAATGTCTTCTATCTTTGGGAACCAATAAAGAAGAATTTGTTGCTCTTTCAACTACCGACGATGAATATGTAGTTGTTGCATCTTGTTGTGCTCAATTGCTATAGATAAAACATTGACAAAAGGATTTTGGTGTCATCACACACACTATTTTATTACTGTGTGACAACACATGTTCTTTTAATATGGCAAAAAAATCCTGCTAATCATAAGAGGATAATGCATAATCATATGAGACATCACTTCAAAAGTGACAATGTTGAAAAGAGGAATGTCTACACACAATTTTGAAGGATTGAAATCGAATTCTGAATATCGTTACAAAGGATTTGAGTAGAGATTAGTTTGAGAAGAACAAATTGAAGATGGGGATGTTGAAGCTGGAATGAGCTCTTGGTTTTTGGATGCTAATCAACTTCTCTTTTGGTTATGATTAGAAGGGTAGGTATCCTTTTATTTTTGTAATACTTGTTATTGTAAAGACAATTCTTCTACCATTTTTTAGGGTAAACATTCCTAAAAGATTTAATCAAGATAGCCAAAAGTTGGTAAAATGTTTTGAACATAAAATTGATGTACACTCAATCTTACCACTCAAACTAAGAAGGGATGGTCATTATCAATATATTACCCAAAATTAGAGTCGGGGTCGAATCCCACAGGGAATGGTGGTTCAAGAGGCGAAGTACTTAATTGAATTAGGCAATTGTTTGTTAAAATAGGGGGTTACAATAATTAAAGATTGATACTAATTAATCAATAACTAATCTATCAAACAAGACAACTGATATAGAAAGATGTTGGTGATGTTAAAATATGGAACTAGATCTACTAAGTTTGGTCTAAACATTTAATTAATGAAGTTAAACATCAGTGAATATGCTAGGATACTAGTAACCTAAGTTTCTGAGTACTCTAATCTAACTCTCTATATATGGAATTATTAAGAGAATAATCTATACAATGTGCTTTTCCAAAATTTCTTAAATTGTCCATGCAAAAGCAGGGAATTTTGTGCATCGAATTACAATTATGTGGTAAAGGTTGGCCATCATCGAGCACTCCAGCGATGCATCGAATGTGCACTTGACCACTTTTTTGTGTAGTCCTTTGTAAGCCTAGGTCTCTATAATATTGGGTGGTGATTCGTTTCTTTGCAGATCATGTTCGGCGATACATTAAATTCCCTTTTTCATCACCCTTTTGTCATGTGTTTGGGGTCCTAAGTACTGTAATATTATGTGGTCTTCATGGGAAGTAGCTGATACACTGACTTGGTTTGGTGATGTTGATTCAGATCGCCCTTCAGGTATGATCTTAAGACTTTATTGCTGGATTATTAGGCGGTCTGTCTGAGCAGTTGGTGATGCACCAACTAGATCGGCGATACCACTTTTTGTCTACCTTTTTGTCACATTTTCTCCTTTTCAAAGTGTTGTAGAGTGTTATCCTCGTGTACCCTTTTAACTCCATTCCTAACACAATACATGCACATTAGTTAGTAATTAGAGCAAAATAGAATATTGAGGATAATATTGCTTTGCATTATAAGCTTAAAATGAGTCTGAGATTTAGACTCGTCAACACCCCCAACTTAACCCTTTTCTTTCCCTCAAGAAAATCAAACATCAATCAATATATTTCAAAGTTTGCACAAGGGTCCACAGGGAGCAGCACATACAATTCCACCTTTTGCATCCACTCTCAAACTTTCCCAAACCACTTACGTGATTTTGAAGCCTCAATAGGTGACTAAGGAGTAATCAAAATATTGCTACACTTACAGTTGTTCATGTAGATATTGATCACTGCATAAAATCATCACTAATTTCCCTCACGCTAAAGAGATTGCTTATTTTTCAAATAAATTTCAGCAATCTTGCACACACAAGAGTATAACATAATTTTCAAAGGATCTCTTCAACACTCACTCTCCAAATTAAGAAATATCATGTAAGCTTCAAGCTATTGGGTTGACCTTATTGTCAATTGAAGTTTATTTGATTTCTTTCCAAACTAATATCCCTTGGAATTTTGTTCAGGATGTAATGTAGGGTTAAGGTTGGGTAGGATAGAATATGGATAGTGGTGGTTTATCCCTCCTTGAACTCTATACATTCTATTCATGCTGACAGATCCTCTTGTCCTCATTTCTCTTTCTCTCCTATCAACACCACTTTTTCTTTTTTTCTTTTCAACCTAGGTGTCTCTCCTTTTTGCACTATTTTCAACAAATTTCAAAGGGTCCTGTTTTCCACGTAATTGTTTTAAGCTCATATTTTCAGTTTTTCAAACGTTGTTCTTGTTTTTATCATTTCAAGGACTCCTCACCTTTCTTTCTCTTCCTATTTCTTTCCTTGACTCTTTTATTGGAGAAACACCCACTTTCCTATAATACCCCCAACTTTGGCCTTTGGCCATCACTTTGCTCTTTTTAAGATCAGGGGCTTTGTAAGGAGCAAAAAAGAATTGTGTTTCACAAATATGAATCAAGGGTTCATGGTCTCCAAAGAAAGGGTTAAGGCTCAAAAGAGTTTCACTAAGGAATCAATTCATTATCAATGGAGGTCAATTTGGTCAAAGTGGACAAAGGGAACCAGTGAAGGTCTAAGGTCCTTTTCTAATTTGGAATCAACCAAATCACTCTTCAAAACAAATCGGGCAAGTTCTAGATGTTGCAAAACATGTCTTTCAACAAAATTCCTAATTCTCACAATGACAAAATGGATTTGGATTAAAATAATGGCATCATACTCATAATTTTTTATCATCGCATATCAAAGCTCAATCACTCTTATAGTCAACTCAAGATACATAAAATCCATTCATGGATTGATTTATAAAGACAAGGACCAATTAGTGAGTTAGTTCCTCGTCCATGGCACTATGCGAATGAAAGATATGGATTATTGATACTCAAATTACCAAGGACTAGAGACACAATATTTGCATTTGAATGACTTTTCATATGTGCATGAGGTTTGTCAATAAATAACATCATTTGCAATCATTCATCCATTCAACTCAAAAAGAAGAAAATTTAAAATAGAAAAACAAATACTAGTCTATTACAATCCAATTAAAATTATTTTGCAAACCAAAATGTAAAATTCTCCTAAGTATCCATAATAAATATTTAAATTGAAACATTGTCTTATAAATCAAGTCACCAGTAGAAATAGAACGTCCAAATGCTCATCCCATCCTAAATAAAAAGTATTGTCCTCAATGTGCAAAGAAAAACAAAACTCAAGCATAAAAGGAAGTAATGATTGTTAGAATCCCCTGCTTGGAACTAGTCCTATTATGACGGTGCTAGAGGAGCTGAAGAAGTCATCAAAGGGGTATCAATGCCCTAATCCTGGGGTGCACTCTCTAGATCTTTGAACGACCTCTTGCGCTCGGGCTCATGTACACCAGATATGCCTATCATGGAAATTTCTAGAAGAGATGTCTTTCTTACTCTGTCCATGATTTGGTCTTCCACCCATGCCAACTTTTCATACTCCTCTTGGCTATCATAAACTCCTAATCATTTTTCATCGGTCTCCGAGGTTCCCACTACATTAATTTCCTTATCGCCATAACAAGGGACATCGACATTAATCATATCATCGGAAAATATGTAAATTCCAACTATAGATGGCACTTCTAATCTATACCAAAAAGAACTCAAGTCTGTGGACTTTAGAGATGACATCTCTTTCTTCAAATAGTCAACGTAGACTTTTAAGGCCGATGTGTAACAACCCAAAAATTTCCAAATACTGCGTGACTGGTTGAGGGTTGATTTGAGGTTGTCTTGATTAGTGTATGAGTTTCCCGAGTTTCCCTTGCATGACCATCTTGGAAGAAATCATGTCGGTTAAGTTTTGCTTGATGTCTTGTATGGGCCATGACCTATCAAATTGAATCTCTTTGATTTATCTTCTCAACGCACTTGGTTTCACTCAATTCGGAGTTCGTATGTGGAAGTTATGGCCTTCACAGTGGGACTTCCTGTGTAGGGACAACATTATGGAAAAGGAAAGAAAAAATTTGGCTTAAGGTAGTGGACCACGAGAGGGTCCATGGACCATTTGGAGGCTCACGACCCGTGAGCCCGGTACATGGAGTGTTCCAGTGAGCAGTATGGGCCATGGACTAAGACTCCAAGCCAAGTGAAGCTCCACGAACCAGCTCACGGTTCGCGTGAAGCCTCACGGCTTGTGAGTTTTGTCGTGTGGGGTTCCAGTAAGTTTCCAGGATTTGTGTCGAGGTCCGGAGCCAAGTGAGGCTCCATTGACTGGCTCACGGTCCGTGTAGAGGTCCAAAGAGCTACCCCAAGTATTTATCATCTGTTGTTCCAAGTATGGCTTCACGGAAGCGACTCATAGACCGTGAGTTACTACACGGTCCGTGTAGTGCACCGTTGATGACTATTTTCAATTTTTCGTCCTCGTTTCATTAATGGCTTAATTTTAATTTTAGTTAATCCTAAGGTCATTTTAATAATCTTAAACCCTCCTAAAACCCCTGATTAAAACCCTATTCACTCCTATTCAAATCAATTTCTTCAATTCTTTCAAATTGCTCTCATCCTCCATTAAAGGCTAGCTTGGGAATCAAGGGGGAAATTCAATTCTTCTTCAAATTCTCGTTGTTCTTCATGATTTATTCAAGGTATGTGGGATTGATTCATGGTTCTCCTTTCAACCATGAAGACCCAAAATCCTTTCTTCTATTTTGATGAATTTTAGTTCTCTTTGGAAATGGGTCTTTTAATTTATGAATGATTAATTTCAATTGAGTTGTGGACTTTACTTTAATGTTGATTTTAAGATGATTTGAATTCCATTGTCTTGGTTTGCTTTGGAATTATGAAGATTTGAATATGCATGGTCCCTTGAAAGCTTGTTTAGGCATGTGTAATTCAAATTGTGATTTAAATGGGATTTACTTATGGTTTTCAATTGAATTTCATATCGTATTGTTGAATTAAGGTTTAATATTTATTGCCTATGCATTCATCCCATCATTCATGACATATGGATACATGAAAGGCTTGATTTGATGAAACTCTTGTTAAGGGCTTGGCCCTCCTATTATGATATGACTTGATTTTTTATAAGACATTGAAATTGACTAGAATATGATCACAGCTTTTCTGTATATGGATTTTAAGCACTCTAGGTGTTTTACACCACTCTGTTCTTTTAGAATGAGCTACTCATATGCATCGGTCTATGGAAATGATATTCGGAAGTTCTATTTTGGATTTTGAAAGGTTTCGAAATGTGATACTGGGCTTGTAGCCATCTTGCATTATTTTTGGAATTGAAAGGTTGAAATCTCCATTTTTAAAGATTGTATAAGTATATGTATTTCCCATGGGATGAGACTTAGTACCGAAGGATTGGAGTAGTAAGTGGGCTATCCCCAAGGGTCCTACTCCTTTCCATCAAACTATGTGCCAACATGGGTTATCTCCCTAGATAGAATTGACCTTGTATCCCCTTTTTAAGGGTTGACTTGGGATCTACCTGACAAGTAGTCAGAATCCAAGTAGTAGCTCCCTCGGGTTCCCTCTATTGTCAGGTGAGGTCACATCCTCATTATGATATTTAGGTTTGCACTCATGCATCATGGCACTTCATCGCATATTGTTACGATATTCGTCCTTTGTTATATATATCCTTCTATAAGTATAAGTGCCCTTGTCATCTAGTTTGTTAGTAGGATCATGTTCATGTGTATGACATACCCACATACTTAGTGCATTATATGTGCTAACCCATACTCTTTGTCTACATGATCTAACCATGTATGGACCGAAGGTGACATTCATCCACCGTTGGACGTCTAGTGAGATCTTGGACTTGTTGATAGTGGTGAGCCCTATGCTCCAAGGGTAATACCCACCTTCCTCTATCTTATGATTATATTTCATTTTACTTATCTTGAGATTTGAGGGTGAGCTCGGGTTGTGTCGAGGCCCCCGTCTTACTCTTATAGAGGTATTGTTGGATACTTAATGGATTCTACTGTACGTCATTCTATTTGCTTATTTGAGATGCTATGATTATCTACATTTTGTTATGGTTATTTATCCTTCGGTTATGCTTCTGCTTATTTTATTATGATTTGTTGGGATGGGAATGTGCTTATGTGTAAAGTCCCTAACCCTTCTTGCCCCCATAGCTTGAGTCATACTTACCCTCCCCTTAGAACATAATTACTATTTGTCACGTGATTCATATTTATCCCATTCCTGGTAACATCCCCATAGCTTGAGTTCAAAGCCCCAAAATCCCCTACACTTATATGTTATTTGTTATGTTTATGCACTTCTAAACTAATGATGTGTATGATGATGCTAAGATGGTTTGATCGAGGACCTTCAGGTTCTCTTTTGCCAAGTCATATCTAGGCCCTATTCTCGGGTCATGACGAAGATGGTATCAGAGCCCTGGGTTTGTAATGTTCCTTGAAGTCCAATATGCCACATCGATTATAGTCTTATTCATGGGTGTGATGCATGTCATACCAATGAATGAGAGGCAATGACGATGTTTTAGGAATTATCTCACTTCATTGTCCCTTATGTCGTGCTGTAAACTATTTTGTAAGGTTTCTTGAGATGTTGATGTTCTTGTTACTCTTTCAAAAGATGCCTCCCGAAAAGCTCCCCTCCCTAGACAAGATCTGATCCATGAGGAACAAGCCCCCTACGAGCCTGTGGAAGAGCAAGTGACTCATGTTGAGTTTCAAAACGTGGTTGTTATTCTGGCCCAGGTGGTGGCTAATTAGGCCCGGCCAACTAATCCCACAAATAGTGGCACTCCAGCTTCAAGGGTGAGAGACTTCACCCGGATGAATCCTCCGGATTTCTTTGGCTCGAAGGCTGATGAGGATGCCCAGGATTTTATTGATGAGCTCACAAAAGTGTTGACTGTTATAGGTATCAGTCCAGAGGAGAAGGCTGAGTTTGCTGCTTATCAATTGAAAGATGTAGCCCAGGTGTGGTATAACCAGTGGTTGGTCGAGAGGGTCGCAGGTATTAAGGTTGATTGGAAAGAATTCAAGTTTTCTTTTCTAGACCATTTCTTCCCTCTTGAACTTCAGGAAGCCAAAATGACTGAATTTATGAACCTCAAGAAAGGTAGTATGTCTGTGAGGGAATATTCTCTCAAGTTCACCAAGCTCTCTAAGTATGCTCCTATGTTAGTAGTTGATCCTCGTGCAAGGATGCCCAAGTTCATTTTTAGGGTCCCTAACTTGGTGGTGAAAGAGTGTCGCACTGCCATGCTCATTCGGTAAATGGATATCTCTAGGCTTATGACTTATGCTGAACAGATTGAAGGAGAAAATCTCAAGGAAAAGAGGATAAATGAATCTAAGAGAGCTCTAGTTTGATGGTTGCTTCTCTAACTTAAGAAGTGGTGAAGGAAATAGCTGATTCTAACAAGGCCAGGGTTCGAATGTGAAGTTTGCAAACTCTAGGGTGCCTCCTCTTAAGGCACAGGTTGGGGGTGTACCACGAACCTATCATTGTGGCCAATGTGGGGGAGGTCATTTGGGTAAATGTAGGGAGGTTTCAGGATCTTGCTTTAGGTGTGGGAGTATGGATCAAAAGATTGTCGACTGTCCAAAGAACGCAAGGGGGGATCAAGTGGCTCCAGGTGGTCAAGGGAAGCCAAAAGCTCAAGTTAGTGGTGCTCCCAGGAACAACAGATTCTATGCTCTTCATGCCCGACAAGAAGTGGATGAAGCTTTTGATGTAGTGACTGGTATGTTAAAAGTCTTCGATTTTGATTCTTATGTTTTACTTGATTCAGGTGCAAATTTATCTTTTGTAACTCTTTTGTTGGTTGTTAAATTTGGTTTAAGTCCTGATACTTTGAGGAAACCTTAGTCAGTTTATACTCCCACGGGTGAATATATTGTGGCCCGTAAGGTGTATCCGGGTTATCCTGTTTTGGTTCTGCATAAAATCTTTCCTGGTGACCTTATAGAGTTGGAGATGTATGATTTTGATGTTATTCTTAGGATGGATTAGTTCCATGCATCGTATGCTTTTGTCAATTGTAGGACTAGGCAAGTTAAATTCCAGATTCCTAACAAACCTATTTTGGAATGGAAGGGTAGTGACTCCGTGGTTAAAGGTCAGTTTATTTCCTACCTCAAAGCTCGGAGAATGATTTGTAAGAGATGCATATACCATATTGTGAGGGTTAGAGATATGGAGGTTGAATCGCCTTCCCTTGAATTGGTTCCGGTGGTTAATGAATTTCCCAAGGAGTTACTCGGTATTTCTTCGAAAAGAAGAATGGATTTTGGCATCGATCTCCTTTCGGATTCTCAATCTATCTCCATTCCTCCTTACCGTATGGCTCTGGCTGAACTAAAGGAGTTGAAGGATCAGTTGAAACATTTGTTGGAGAAGGGCTATATTAGGCCAAGTATTTCACCTTGGGGTGCTCTTATATTGTTTGGAAGAAAGAAGGATGGGTCGCTCCGAATGTGCATTGACTATCAACAATTGAACAAAGTGACAGTCAAGAACAAGTACCCATTTCCCAGAATTGATGACTTTTTTTATCAACTTCAAGGAGCTACACATTTCTCGAAGACAAATCTTTATTCGGGCTACCATCAGTTGAAGGTAAAGGAGTTTGATATTCCTAAGATAGCTTTCTAGACTCGTTATGAGCATTTTGAATTTGTGGTGATGTCATTTGGTTTGACCAATGCCCTAGTGGTGTTTATGGATCTTATGAATTGGGTGTTTAATCCATTTCTTGATAGCTTTGTGGTGGTATTTATCGATGATATATTGATCTACTCCCGAAATAAGCAGGAGCATATAGACCATTTGAGGTTGGTGTTTCAAACCTTAAGGGAGAAGCAGTTGTACGCTAAATTTAGCAAGTGTGAGTTTTGGTTAAGGGAAGTTGCTTTTTTTTGTCATGTGGTGTATAGCGATGGTATTAAAGTTGATCCTAAGAAGATCGAAGTTGTAAATAATTGGCCTAGACCATTGACTCCTTCTGATATCTGAAGTTTCCTTGGGTTGGCCGGTTATTATCAGAGGTTTATCGAGGGATTCTCTTCTATTGCATCCCTGTTGACTAAGTTGACCCAAAAGAAGGCTACGTTTATGTGGTTGAATGAGTGTGAGAAAAGCTTTCAGACTTTGAAGGATCGACTTACATCGGCTACTGTTTTGACTCTGCTAAATGGACTAGAGGGATTTGTGGTGTATTGTGATGCTTCGCGGGTTAGGTTGGGGTGTGTGCTCATGCAACAGGGTAAGGTGATAGCTTATGCGTCTCGACAATTGAAGGTTCATGAGAAAAATCTTCCGACCCATGATCTTGAGTTGGTGGCAGTGGTGTTTGCTCTAAAGAATTGGAGACATTACTTGTATGAGTTCACGTTGATGTTTTCACCGACTATAAAAGTTTGCAATATTTTTTCACTCAAAGGTATCTTAACTTGAAGCAAAGGAAGTGGTTCAAACTACTCAAGGACTATGATATGGGTATCCTTTATCACCTGGGCAAGGCGAATATAAAGAATTTTGTAAGTCTGGTCGACAATTTTAACAAAGGACAGTTTGCCTATTCCTATCACTTTTTAACCCAACCCTTGGTCGTATTGGACTTAAATTAAGTCCTTAAAATAGAACTCTAGCATATCCTTACCATTTTTCACACTTAGGAATTCCTTGAGAGCATCGGAGAAGAGAAAAAGTGAGGGTAACAAATTCAAATGCGAGGATTGACTAGAGTTTGATTGTTTCTCTAACTTCTAGGTATGTAACGCATCCTAAAGCATAGGAATAAGTCCTTCCACATGTCCCTTCATCTGGATGAGTCAAATTGTGAATAGTTACTCAATATTAAAAAAATCCTATAATCCTACTATTTGAATTTCTATATTTATTTGAGTTTTTATAGTTATATGTTGAATAATTGATGTATTACACTTCAGTTGATATGAGATTGAGATATTAAATCGTTACACTTGACATCATGAACTTTAACTTGCTCTATTTTATGAAAATATGTACATGAACTGAGTTGAGTTTTGAGTTTTCTTGTCTAAGCTAAGCAAATTGATCATAATTGAGCATGAGAAGCATATTGTATTGTAATTGTATGTTCATTGACTCCTTCTACTTGTAATCCATGATGAGTTTAATTGAATGAATCCAAATGACCATTTGAGTCTGAGTTGAGTATGACTGAGTCCCTTAATTAACATAGTTGATAAGGAACTGAGATAAGTTGAGCTAAGATAACTCGATGAGGTTGAGATTTGAGTTGATTGATACGAGTATAATTGAGATTCGAGTTGATTGATGAGTTGAGTATACTTTTAGTCTTGGGAGGAGTATCGAGCACCGATATGAGAGTGGGTGAATAACTACTCTAACCTACATAAATGTGTTGCCAATGTAGGATAGTCGCACAACACGTTCTGGTGACTTTTGTCCCAAAAGATGCTTATAGATCTATGAGAGAGAGGTTGATTGTCCCTTACCTCGGGAAGTTTAGGACGGGCATGGCAATAAAGTCACGTTCATTGTACATCACCAAACTAAAGGTGGTGGGATTGGATGTCAGTTAAGAGAAAATCCTAAGCAAATATTGATTAAGTATCATAATTATTTGTAAACTGAATTGTACACTACTGCGTCTATTTTCAAAAATATGATTTATCCCTAAACATGCATGTTTACTGAGTTGAGTCATGAGTTGATTGAGTCGAGTTGGGTGAGTTGAGATTTATTTTCCTTGAGCTATTTTGCGTATCAGTATATACCATGTACTAATGACTATTTGGAACTACATCATTTCATTATGAAGATACAAAGGACAAAGGACTCTAGCCCCCGCATCATTGAGGTCCAATGCAGTACATCCTTAGAATTGGTGCACCCTTTTTTCTATTTGGTGGAGCCAATTTATTTCTATTTGAGTAAATTTTATTTATTTCTTTGATTAGGGTAGCCATGGCCTGTAGTGATACCATCAAGATATTTAGAGATTGAGGTTTCGTAAGCATTTGAGTAAAGGATTTGTTGAATGTCATCTAATTTCAAAATTTCATCATTGGAAAATATTATTATGATAGTGTTTTTATTTATTTATTTGAGGATTATTCTGAGTATTCTTCCGCTTTTGAGTGTTTATATGAGGATGAGGCCAGGTGGTTCTCCTCGGGAATCAGCAATGGTTCTTTATTTATCGGCCATGCCAAGGTTATCCTCTCGGGGCATGGCAAACTTGCTATTAGAGCACAGAGTTCAATTGTCCTAGGGAGTCTATGAAGTCGTGTCTAATAAAGTCTTGTTTATGGGTGTGTTGTGTACCACACTTGATAAGCAGGAGGCTATATGACATTTGGAATGGTTACACTTTTTTGTATTCTGAGTTCGTCCGACGGAGTTTAACTCTATTAAAGCTCTTTTATAATTCATGTGTTATACATTTGCAGATCATGCCCCCAAAGCATACTGTGATCTAGAGAAATTCTTCAGCTAGTAATGTTGAGAATCCCCCTCTTGAGGTGCTTGTTCAGACGGAGATGAGGGGTCAGGGTCGACTAGCTCGAGCTACTGGTGTCCCACAACCACTTACTGCTCCACCTTCCCCGACTATAGAGGATAATTTCAGGGGAGCTATCTCTATGCTCACTTAGTTAGTCGCTACTCAGAGTGGGAGTCGGGGCTCCTAGTTCAAGTTCTCAAGAGTGGACTGCAGCCACTAGACTTAGGAATTTTCTGAGGATGAACCCGTCTGTCTTTACTGGATCTATGGTTGATGCGGACCCTCAAAATTTTATTGATGAGATATGGAAAGTCCTGAAAACCATGCATGCGACTGAGACTAAGGGAGTTGAGCTTGCTTCCTGTCATCTCAAAGATAGGTCAAACGTCTAGTACAATTAGTGGGAGGAGGACCCGAGGTGAGGATGTTGAGCCTGCTGAGTGGAGCAAATTTGAAAATGCCTTCCTTGATCATTTCTTTCCACTAGAGTTGAGGGAAGTGAAGGTTGAGAAGTTTCTTAACTTGAAGCAAGAGGGAATGACTGTCAAAGAATATAGCCACAAATTTATCCAGTTGTTCAGGTATGCTCCAGAAATAGTCCAGGACATGAGGGCAAGAATGAGGAAGTTTGTATCCGGCCTGGGTAGACATATGATGAAAGAGTTCAAAGAGGCATTGTTGATCCCAGGTATGGCTATTTCTAGGGTTATGGTCTATGCCCAGTAGACTAAGGAGGATAAGAAGAGAGATAAAGACAAGCATTTGAGTAAGAAGTCCAAAATAGTCGAGCATAAGCACAGTCACCCTAAACAAGGCAAGGGAGATAAGTCTTATATCCAAAAGAGGTCTAATAGCTATGCACCATCTTCAGCTAGTGCACCAGCTCCGACTACCGAGCATGATCAAAGTTCCTAAGGTCAACCAAACATTAGGACATAGGGTCTATAGTCTCGGGCTAGTGTGACCCTTGGCTCTAGAGGGAAGCCATCTTATGGGAATTATGGAAAGATGCACCTGAGAGAGTGTAGAGATGGAGGGAACGACTACTAGAAGTATGGCCAAGACCATTTTTAGAGGGAGTGTCCGATGCAGGGAAATAAGGCCTAGTCCTCTGCCACAACACCATAAGCTAGAGGTAATCAGAGGAGTACTACACCAGGGATGGGCATTGGGAAAAACTACCTATATGCGATGAGGAACTGATAAGACGAAGAGGTTGCACCAGATATTGTGATGGGTATGCTTCAAGTCTTTACTTTTGATTGTTATGCCTTACTTGATCCGAGCGTGACTTGTTCCTTTATGACGCCATATGTGGCTAGTAGATTTGAGATCCTTCCTGAGTGTTTACTTGAGACATTTTCTATTTTTATTCTTGTTGGTGAGCTTATTCGAGCTGAGAGAGTCTATAGAGATTGTGTGGTTTCTATCTATCATACGGATACTTTTGCTCATTTGATTGAGTTAGAGATGGTCAATTTTGATGTGATCCTTGGCATGGACTGGCATTAAGCCTATAATGCCTCTGTTGATTACGAAGCATGAACTATCAAATTTTAGTTTTTGAATGAGTCTGTTATTGAGTGGAAAGGATATTGTATTACGCCAAAGTGTAGGTTTATTTCATACCTCAAGGCCCAATAATTAATCTTGAATGGATGTATTTATCACCCCGTGTGAGTTAAGTTTCATGATGTTGAGCCTCCTACTCTTGAGTCTGTACCGATTGTGAATGAATTTCCTAAAGTGTTCCCTGAGAATTTTCCCGGAGTCCCTCCTCATAGGGAGAGTGACTTCGAGATTGGTGTACTTCCTAACACTCTACCTATTTCTATTTTGTCATGTAGAATGGCCCACACTGAGTTAAAAGAGTTGAAGAAGTAGTTGACAGATTTACTAGAGAAGGTATTTATTAGGCTGAGTGTTTCACCATGGGGTCCTTCGGTCCTATTTGTAAGAAAGAAAGATTGTTCCGTCAGGATATGGATCGGCTATCACCAGTTGAATAAAGTGACAGTCAAGAATAAATATCCTCTCCCAAGGATAGATGACTTGTTTGAAAACTTTAGGGTCCACTATTTTCTCTAAGATAAACCAAAGATCAGGCTATCACTGGTTGAAAGTGAGAGAATGTGACATCCCGAAGTTGGCTTTTCGAACCTAATATGATCACTTTGAGTTCATGGTAATGTCCTTTGGGTTGATAAATGCACCTATAACCTTCATGAAGTTGATTAATAGAGTATTCAGATAGTACCTTGACATTTTCATGATTGTATTTATTGATGACATATCGGTGTACTCTATAGATGAGGAAGAGCATGCTAACCACCTTCGAATCGCTTTACAGACGCTCAAGGATAATGAGTTATATGCAAAGTTTTTGAAGTGTGAGTTTCGGCTCAAAACTATGGCATTTCTAGGCCATGTGATTTTGGGCAATAGCATACGAGTAGACACTCAAAATATTGATGTGGTTAAGAACAAGCCTAGACCAACCTCTCCGACAAATATAAGAAGTTTTCTAGATTTTCCTAGTTACTACCACAAATTTGTTGAAGGATTCTCTTCTATATCAGCACCGTTAACAAAGTTGAATTAGAAAAAGGTCAAGTTTCAATGGTTCAATCAATGTGAGAGAATTTTTCAAGATTAAAAAACCAGGCTAACTACTGCCCCAATGTTAACCTTGCCTGAAGAGACTGATGGATTTATCATTTATTATGATGCCTATAGAGTAGGATTGGGATGTGTGTTGATGTAGAGAGGTAAAGAAGTTGCTTATGCTTCCAGAAAGCTCAAGGTTCATGAGAGGAATTATCCAACCCATGATCTTAATATGGTTGCAGTGGTATTTGCGCTTAAGATTTGGTGCTACTACTTACATGGGGTGCACGTACATATGTTCACTAATTACAAGAGCCTGCAATATGTATTTAGCTAGAAAGAGCTCAACCTGAGGTAAAGGATGTGGCTAGAGTTTCTCAAGGTCTATGACATGAGTATTCTCTACCACTCCGGAAAAGCTAACATAGTTGTTGATGCTCTTAGCAGGTTGCCTATGAGAAGTATGACCCATGTTGAGGAAGGAAGGAAAGAGTTGGCGAAGGAAGGACATAGATTGGCCTGATTAGGAGTTCAACTTGAAGAGTCTAACTAAGATAAAGTTAATGTTCAAAATGGGCCTGCATTGTCTCTTATAGTGGAGGTAAAGCAAAAGTAAGATCAAGACCCCATCTTGCTACAATTGAAGGCAGATGTGCATAAATAGAAAGTAATGGATTTCACCAAAGGGGGAGATGGAGTAATAAGATATCAAGGCAGACTATGTGTTCCATATGTTGATAGTATTCGAGAGAGAATGATGGCAGAAACCCATAACTATATGTATTCTATCCACCCAGGGTCAACTAAGATGTACCATAACTTGAGGGAGGTATATTGGTGGAGTGAAGTGAAAAGAAACATTGTTGAGTTTGTTTCTAAGAGATCGAATTGCAAAAAAGTTAAAGTTGAGCATCAAAGGTCATGTGGAGTAGCCCAAAACATTCATATTCCAGAATGGAAGTAGGAGATGATCAACATAGACTTCATGGTGATAGTTGACAGGATGAACAAATCTACACACTTCTTGACAGTAAAGACGACTAACACCGCGAAGGAATATGCCCGGTTATACATAAGAGAGATTTTCAGAATGCATGGAGTTCCTTTTTTTATCATATCAGATAGAGGAGCCCAATTCACTGCATAGTTTTTTTAGATCCTTCCAGAAAGGCTTGGGTTCAAAGGTGAATCTTAGCATGACTTTTAACCCTCAAACTAATAACCAGACAGAGCGCACAATTTAAACCTTAGAGGATATGCTGAGAGATTACGTCATCGATTTCAAAGTTAATTGGGATAACTATTTGCCTCTGATTGAGTTTGCCTATAACAACGACTTCCATTCGAGTATATAGATGGCTCCATATGAGGCACTTTATGGATGAAGGTATAGGATCACAGATTAGTTAGTTCAAAGTGGGTGAAGCAGAATTTATTGGACTAAACTTAATTCACCAAGCCATGGAGAAGGTGAAAATCATCTGAGTAATATTAAAGACTGCACAGAGTCAACAAAAATCCTACACTAATGTTAGGAGGAGAGATTTAGAGTTTCAGGTCAAGGATTGGTTGTATTTTAAAGTGTTCCCTATTAAAGGAGTGAAGCAATTCAGGAATAAAGGGAAGCTAAGTCCAAGACACATCATTTCTTATCAGATTTTGAGAAAAATGGGAAATGTAGCTAATGAGTTGGAGCTACCACAAGAGTTAGCGGCCATCCATCTAATCTTTCATATTTCTATGCTTAAGAAGTGTTTGGGAAATCCACAGTTGGTTGTGCCTATTGAGAGTATCAAAGTGAAGGATAGCTTGCGTTATAAGGAGATTTTTGTTCAAATCCTTGATTGACAGGTTCGCAAGTTGAGAACCAAAGAGGTTGCATCTATCAAGGTATTGTGGAGGAATCAATATTTGGAAGAAGCTACTTAGGAGGTTGGGGAGGATATGAAGGCCAAGTACCCTCTTATTCCTACCTATTTATGATGAGAGAATCGATGGTAATGATTTCCTTCTTAATTCTAAAATTACTATACCTTGAATTCTTTTTCGTTCTGAGTTTGATAGATGATAGAGCTCTAGAGTCCAAGTGAGGATTGATTTGATGTGTCGACTATTTAATTGTCCTACTTGTTGAGTTTCTTGAGTGATTCATTGCATGAGTAATTGGTAATTGTTTGATTGGTAGAGTCTATGACAGGATTTTTGTTTGACTAGTTATCCATAGATTCCCCTTCATTCGAGGGCGAGTGATCCCAATGGGGAGATAATGCAACACCCCCAAGTTTATTCTACCTAGTTATTGTAAATGCACAAAGAAAGACCTAGAAAAATATTGCAAAACTACAACTGGAGTGATTTACGAGGGCCTTTACAACTCGTAAAGGATTATACAGCCCATAGGATTTGTCTCGTAAGTCATCCTTTCCAAGTCAGTGAGGAGTTATGAGAGGGCTTATTGTCCATAACTACTTTTGCGGCCCGTAGAAGGGTTTTGTGACAAATTCCAACACCCTTATCTACAAGAGACACTTACGACCCATATAAATTTTCACGACCCATAATGGTTTTTAGTAGAACATTCTAGTAATAAAATTATTTTGACACCTGACTTACGAGATAAATGTACGACCTGTAAAAAGACTTATGACCCAAAAATGAAATTTTGTAAGTCTGTTGGCAGTTTTAACAAGGACAATTTTGTCCATTTCTATCACTTTTAACCAAACCCTTGGTCATTTGGACTTAAAGTATGTCATAAAAAAAACCCAACATATCCTTACCATTCTTTTATGCTTAGGGATTCCTTGAGAGTATCAGAGAAGAGAAGAAATGAGAGTTGTAAATTCAAATGCAAGGATCGACTGAGGTTTGATTGTTTCTTCAACGTCCAGGTATGTAAGGCTTCCCAAAGTGTAGTACTGGGTCCTTCCACATGCCTCTTCATCTGGATGAGTTGAATTGTGAACAGTTACTGAGTATTGAAAAATCCTATAGTCCTACTATCTGAGTTTTGTATTTATTTGTGTTTTTACGATTGTGATTTGAAAAAGTGATGCATTACACTATTGTGGATATGAGATTGAGATATTAAATTTTTGCACTTGACATCATGAACTTTAACTTGCTTGATTTTATGAAAGTCTGTACATTAACTGAGTTAAGTTTTGAGTTTGATTGTTTGAGCTGAGCAAATTGATCATAATTGAGCATGAGAAGCATATTATATTGTAATTGTATATTCATTGATGCCTTTTTCTTGTAATCTATGATGAGTTTAATTGAATGATTCCAAATTATCATTTGAGTCTGAGTTTAGTCTAATTGAGTCCCTTGATTAACTGAGTTGATGAATAACTGAGATGAGCGGAGCTAAGATAACCCGATGAGGTTGAGATTTGAGTTGATTGATATGAGTATTATTGAGATTCGAGTTGATTGATAAGTTGAGCATACTTTTAGTCTTCGGAGGATTATCGAGCACCAAGATGGGAGCGAGTAAATACCTACTCTAACCCAAAGAACTACGTTGTCAATGTAGGATAGTCGCAAAGCATGTTCTGGCAACTTTTCTCCAAAAAGATAGAAATTTATTATGGATCCATGAGACAGAGGTTGATTGTTCTTTACCATGGCAATTTTAGGACCGGCACGACAACAACATTGCCTTCGCAGTGCATTACCAAACTAAAGGTGGTGGGATTGGATGTTAGTAAAGAGAAACTCCTAAGTAAATATTGATTGAGCATCATAATTATTTTTAAACTGAATTGTAAACTACTGAGTCTATTTTCCAAAGCATGATTTATCCCTAAAATTTCATGTATACTGAGTTGAGTCATGAGTTGACTGAGTCGAGTTAGGTGAGTTGAGCTTTACTTTCCTTGAGCCATTTTACATACCAGTATATTCCATGAACTGACGTCCATTTGGATCTACATCATTTCATGATGCAAATACAGGTAATAGAGGACTTCATCCCATTCATCATTGAGGTCCAGTGTAGTACATCCTTAGAATTGGTGAGCCCTCCTTGCTATTCGGAGTAGCCAGTTTATTTCCATTTGAGTACATTTTACTTATTGCTTTGAGTTGGGTAGCCATGATCTGTCATGGTATTACCTAGATGTTTAGAGATAGAGGCTTCATAGACATTTGAGTAGAGGATTTCTTGACTACTATCGACCTCCCAAATTTGATTATTAGAAAATATTATTATGATAGAGTTTTTATTTATTTATTTGAGGATTCTAAGTGTGCTTCCATTGTTGAGTGTTGATGTGATAATGAGACCAGGTGGTTCTCTTAGAGAATCAACAATGGTTCTTCAAGTGTCAGCCATGCCAAGGGTATCCTCCTGGGGTATGATAGCTCATTCATCATATGCATTCTTATGATCATGGTATTATCTCAACTTGGGATATCAAACAAGTTATCAAGATCAAGATTGAGACAACACCACAATTGCATTCAACTTTTGGGCAACATATTCATCAAATCTAGACCTAGCCCATACCAAATACACTACCAATTTCATAATTTTCAAGTGAATCAAAAACCCAAATAAATTAACCACACATGAAGCATAGGGTCCTAGAATCACAAAAACACATCACTCACATGATTATCAATAAGATTTCAATCATAAACCATTATTAATGAGTTCACAAAACCCTAATCAATTCTTCATCTCAATATCATTCTTCAAAAAATACCTAAAGTAAAGGCCAAAAATATACCTCTTCAATGATTCAATGACAATGACAATTCCATAAGAGATTTTATTGATGAACTTCCTCAACTCAATGAAAAATTTCAAAAAAAATGCTAAAAGGGAGTATTGTCTTGTGATAAAAGTTAAAATAAGAGAAGATAAAAAGTTAAAAGGCCAAGACATTTGAAAAGCCTTTAAGAGGTTGGTCAGCCTTGTATAGTCGGCATTGTTGGACCCATTGCCTAACACATTCAGTGATACGCTGAGTGTGTTGGTGACTGCCTATTTAAATAGAATGCAAACCTTTCTCTTAGACTTAAAGGGCGATGAAAATGACCATCGCTCAACTGATTCAGTGATTCACCAAATTGCAACTTAGATCATCGAATTTGATAACACCTCATGAGTCATCGGATGACTCACAAAGCAGTCAAATTGACGATTGCCATCTCAACTTGGCGATCCGCTGATCAGACCCATAACGTCACCCCTTTTTGCATTCACATCAGATCCTCCTTCTTCTAACCTGTACAAAGCAACACCCATTATTGAAAGAGAAAAAGCTTACTAACCATCTTGGGTTGCCTCCCAAGTAGTGGCTTAGTTAACATCGTGGCACGACGTAGCTCCTCATTTTCTTAAATTCACTGACGATTGGGTTATCATTGACAAGACTTGGAGATCTTCCCCTAGCTTTAGAATTTTATAAAATTTGAACACCACCTCCTCATCATTAACTCTGAACCTCAGATTCACCCTTTGTACATCCACAACGGCTCTTCTGGTGGCTAGAAATGGACTACTCAATATAATAGGCACATCGGTGTCCACCTCACAATCTAGGATTACGAAATTAGTAGGAAGAATTTACTTGTCCATTTTCACCAAGACATCATGTAATATTCCAATCGGCCTTTTGATGGACCAGTCATCCATGAGTAGTTGCATTGTTGTTGGTGAAGGGGTCTCCAACCCCAACTCTTCAAATATGCCTAAAGGCATGAGATTTATACTTGCATCTAAATCACATAATGTCTTATTGAACTTTGATGCTCCAATGGTGCATGGTATAGTGAATGCACCTGGATCCTCTTTCTTCACAACCAACTTTTGCATCATGATGACACTACAATTATGAGACACCCTGCTTGTCTCACACTTAAGAGTCCACTTCTTTGTGACCAACTTCATCATGAACCTGGCATAACCTAGCATCTCGATAAATGCTTCCACTAGTGGAATATTTATCGACAGAGTGTTGAAAACAAAAAGGAATTTTTGAAATTTAGCCTCCTCCCTTTTCTTTTTCAACCGCTGAATGAATGGAGGATCAATCTTTACCAGAGGCACTTTCATCCTTAAAACTGAACTAGAATTTTTTTAGAGATGCTCTTTTGAAATTCAGTGCATCATTCCCCATCTTTTTTTCATTGCTCTTCGGGTTACCAAGAGCCTCATCACTTTTGCCACATTCATCAACTACTACTTTCTCATTAATTTTAGCACCCACTTTATCTTTTTTCTTCTTCATCAACAATTGGTGTATTCTTTACATTGTCTACCACTCTTCCACTCCGAGTAGTAATAGCTAAGAACTATTGGTCACCACTCTTAGGATTTGTTATTGTGTCACTAGGCAATCCACCTTTTGGCCTTTGATTAAGATGAGCTTAGATATTTCTAAGATGAGTTTCTAAATGTTTGATAGAAGTCGAGTGTAAAGTCACCATTTGACTTGGCTGAGAGAAGTCTAATTTTATCTCTTTCAACACTTTGTTGGAGGCCTAAACTTTATTCAAGATTCGGGTTAGCATGTGTTTAGTTCAAAATTTCTCTAAATGCACTATAGGATCAACAGCTTTTACCCTATCATGTGGTGGAACATATCTGTCTCTAGCTCCATCACGGTCTATCCAACCCCCAACTTTAGGTTGTTTAGGCCATGCTCTATATCTCTATCTAGCATTGTTGTTCTAACCTTTATTCTCGAGTGGCCTTGGAAAAGCTGGCCAAGAACCCATCACTTGGTTGCCCATGTAATACACCTACCCATTGTAACCTTCTTCAAATGGTGCACTATCAAACATCACATCACTAGCAATCTCCACATCATTGGCATTTTTCTGACCTCCTCCCTTAACATGGTTGGTCAAGAGATCAAGTTCTGTCAACATCTTAGCTATATTTTCGTCCCTCTTTTGATCCTTAATGATTTGTTCCTTAGAAGGACATCTATATGCAGAAGATACAAGGTCATCCCTTGTATACCAAGCTCAATTGATTTTCTTCGTGTCATCCAAGAGTTGACAAGCAGCACCAAAAATTTGTTGCATAATTCCACCTTGAACCAATTGATCAGCCATACCCTTGTTTACTGCATCAAGATTGACATAGAAGTATTGGAATAACAAATGATCCAGAACTCCATGGTTCAGGCATTGAAGTAAAAGTTTTCACAATCATATCCATGTCTCATGTAATGTCTCACCTTCAATACTCTTGAAGTTCTCAATACTTCTTCTCATCTTGACCATCTTCGAGGGAGGAAATAGCCTTTCGAGGAACACATCTTAGAGTTCCTCCTACGAAGTAATTGAGTTTTGAAGGAGCTCAGCGAGCTACCTCACTGTTTCACCGATGATAGAGAATGGAAAAATTCTCAACCTTAGGGCATCTTGGGTGACTCCCCAAAAATTGAATGGTAAACATATATCAATGAAGTTCCTAAGATGTTCATGACGATCTTCGTAAGCTAGTACCCCAAACAACCCTTTTAACTAAAAGAGTTTCAATGTAGTGCTTGTGACATAAAATACCGCACCTCCAGCTAGTGGGGGCAACTGAATAGCTCTGCTACTTCCAACTTGACCACAGTCAATGTTGTGAAAATCATTCACTTCTCTGATGTTATCAATAAGTACACTCCCGTCGTCCTCCATCTTAACACCAAATTATCAATAACAAAAACAACAAGAAAATAGTAAAATAAATTCAACTACAAGAAATAAATTCAACAAACACTTTAGTCAAAAACTAACGCCATTTGACAATGATGCCATTTTTTATGCACGCTCAATCCTACCACTCAAAAAAAAGTAGAGACGGTCATTGTAATGATCCAAGAATTTTTGAACTTCATAATGGTTGGTCAAGGTTAGTATTAAACTGTTCATGGTTGAATTTTAGTAGCCATGGATTTTATTTAAGTGGTCGGATTCAAAACGGATCTCTTGGTGAAGTTATGGGGTTGGTTGGGCAGTGTACTTTGAAAGATAATAACTTTTTGGTACGAGATGAACTATGTGGGATTCTCTATATAAAATTGAAGCTCTTTGGGTTATCTTCGCAACGCAACTAGTTTCACTCAATTTGGAGTTCGTATGGGAATGTTATGGCCAAAACTGTGAGACTGCCCGTAATTGGAAGGACGCTGGGAACAAAGTTATGGAATTGGGTTGAGGACTGGACCATGGATCGTTTGGTGGTCCATGGTCCGTGTAGGTGCCTGTGGGTTGGTCCAGTGTTCTCCTATGGGTTAGGGGCCAGCCCATGGACCAAGTATGGTCCCACGGACCACCCCACAGTTTGTGAGACCCTTCACGGCCCGTGAGGGATCCCGTGAAGTGGGGAAGAATGTTGACCAAGATTCGGTCCTGGAATCTAGACCAAGTGATGCTCCACAGACCAATACACGGTCCGTTATCAGCTACACGGTCCGTGAGACCCCCTGTGAAGTGATCCAGAAAGTCCCCCGAGAGTTTGAGTCAAAGTTAAGGTCAAGTGTTGCCCCACGGGCAGGTACACGACCCGTGGGCATGTTGACGACCACTGTAGCCTTCCGTGAAGCACTGTTTTAGTGAATTAGTCCATTTTATTAATGATTAATTTGTAATTTAATTAAATCCTATGCCTCTTTTAGGCTTTCTAAGGTCCCCTAAACCTAACCCTAATCCCCTTTCATCCATTCTAACACTCCTCAATTCATTTTAAAATTCTCTCAATTCTC
>JBCEWC010002417.1:0-34576 GCA_038996855.1 Solanum aculeatissimum
ATACTTAGTGCTTAATTGTGCTAACCCATATTCTTTTCTACATGTTCTAATCATGTAGGGGACGAGGGTGATTTCTACATTCTCCCGGATGATGCTTGATTATCTATTGAAGACTTGTTTAGTGGTGAGCCCTATTGTTCAAGGGCAATAGCCACCATCAATCTACTTTCTTATTCCATGTATTTACTTTATTGATTTGAGGGTGAGCCTCAAAGCTTGTCGAGGCCCCGCTCTTCTATGTAGAGGCATGTTAGGACAAATCTTTACTCTATCATGTTTGGCTTGTATGTTGGATCCTTACTATATATACGATGTTATTTAGCATGTCTCATGATTATGTCCTCATGTTATGATAATGGCTTGAATGTTATGTATGATGTATGACTATGTGCTATTTGCAAGCATGCCTATCCCTTTCCCGTATTATCCTCATAGCTTGAGTCCCAAGTCCCTAAATCCCTAGAGCCTATGTGCTACATGCTTTAGCTTCCGCGTTTCCAAACCAATGATGAGTGTAATGATGCTATTATGGCTTGATCGAGGGTCTTCGGGTCCTCTTTCGCCATGTCACATCTAGGCCCCCTATCCGGGTCGTGACAACTGATTTGATAGAGTTGGAGATGATTGACTTCAATGTGATTCTTGGCATGAATTGGCTTTATGCTTATTATGCCTCCATTGATTGTAGGACCCAGACTGCTAAATTTCAGTTTCCGAATGAGCCTATCCTAGAGTGGAAGGGAAATTCTGTTGTGCCTAAGGGCAAATTCATTTTCTACCTTCCGGCCAGAAAGCTAATCTCTGAGGGATGTATCTATCACCTCATGCGAGTTAAGACTAATGATATAGAGTCTCCACCCTTTGAGTTAGTTTCGATTGTCAATGCGTTTCTGTAGGTTTTCCCTGACAATTTGCTCGGAGTCCCTCCCGATAGAGAGATTGATTTTGGGATAGATGTTCTCCTAAATATGCAACCTATTTCTTTTACGCCATATAGAATGGTCCCTGCCGAGTTAAAAGAATTGAAAGAGCAGTTGAAAGATCTTTTGGCTAAGAGATTTATTAGGTCGAGTGTTTCTCCATAGGGCGCTCATGTCCTATTCATGCGAAAGAAGGATGGTTCCCTCAGGATGTGTATTGACCATCACCAGTTGAATAAGGTGATAGTCAAGAATACGTATCCCCTTCCAAGGATAGATGACTTATTTGACCAACTTCAGGGTGCCACTGTTTTCTCGAATCTAGACCTTAGATTAGGCTATCACCAGCTGAAAGTGAGAGAATGTGATATCCCAAAGATAACTTTTTGAACCCGATATGGTCATTTAAAGTTTTTGGTAATGTCCTTTGGATTGACAAATACACCTGCAACCTCATGGCTTTGATGAATAGAGTATTCATACAGTATCTTGATATGTTCATAATTATGTTTATCGATGATATCTTGGTGTATTCTAGAGATGAGAAGGAGCATGCTAATCACCTTAGGATTGCTCTACAGACTCTTAAAGATAATGAGTTGTATGCAGAATTTTCAAAGTGTAAGTTTTGGCTCAAGTTTGTGGCTTTTCTTGGCCACATTATCTTGGACGATTGTATTCGAGTGGACACTCAAAAGATTGAGGCGGTGAAGAACTAGCCTAGACTAACCCCTCTAACTGACATAAGAAGTTTCTTGGGGTTGGCAAGCTATTATCGTAGGTTTGTTGAAGGATTTTCTTCTATATCCTCACCATTGATTAGACTAACTTAGAAGAAGATCAAGTTCCAATGATTTTATGAATGTGAGAAGAACTTCCAAAAGTTAAAAACAAGGCTGACTACTGCACCAATATTGACATTGCTCGAAGGGACTGATGGGTTCATAATTTATTATGATGCCTTAAGAGTAGGATTGGGATATATTTTGATGCAGAAGGGTAAGGTTATCACTTATGCTTTAAGACAACTCAAGTTGAAAGAGAGGAACTATCTGACTCACGATTTAGAATTGGCAACGGTGGTGTTTGCTCTCACGCTTTGGCGCCACTACTTATATGGAGTACATGCCAATGTATTCATCGACCACAAAAGCCTACAATATGTATTCACCCGAAGGAGCTTAACTTAAGACAGAAGAGATGACTCGAATTGCTCAAGGATTATGACATGACCATCCTCTACTATCCAGGTAAAGCTAATATGGTTGTTGATGCTCTTAGCAGGTTATTCATGGGGAGTACCTCCGATGTTAAAGAGGAGAAGAAGGATATATCCAAAGAGGTTCACAGACTAGCATGATTGGGAGTTCAATTGGATGAATCTAGTGAAGGTGGAGTGCTAGCGCATAATGGGTCTGCATCATCTCTAGTCATGGAGGTGAAGAAGAAGTAAGATCAAGATCCTATCCTACTACAGATAAAGACAAATGTGCATAAGCAAAAAGTAATTCTTTCGCCAAAGGGGGAGATGGAGTATTGAGATATCAAAGTAGATTATGTGTCTCAAATGTTGATGGCATATGAGAGAGGATCATGGCAGAAGCTCACAACTCTAGATATTCGATACACCCATGATCAACTAAGATGTACCATGATTCTATTGGTGGAGTGGTATGAAAAGAGTCATTGTCGAGTTTGTTTCTAAGTGCTCAAATTGCCAATAAGTAAAGTTGAGTATCAAAGGCCATGTGGAGTAGCTAGGAACTTTGAGATTCCAAAATAGAAGTGAGAAATGATTAATATGGACTTTATCACATGTTTATCGAGGTCCTGCAGGCAACATGATTTGATCTAGGTAATAGTTGATAGGATGAAAAAATTTGCACACTTTTTGGCAGTAAAGATGACCGATACTGCAGAAAATTATGCCCAATTTTATATAAGAGAGATTGTTAGATTGCATAGAGTTCCTTTGTCTATCATCTTAGATAGAGGAGCTCAATTCGCTGCCTAATTTTGGAGATCCTTCCAGAAAGGCTTGGGTTCGAAGGTGAACCTTAGCATTGCTTTTCACCCTCAAATCGATGGTAGGCAAAACATACGATACAAACCTTGGAGGATATGTTGAGGTTATGCATCATTGACTTCAAAGGTAATTAGGATGACCACTTGCCTTTGATTGAATTTGCCTATAATAATAACTTTCATTTCAGCATCTAGATGGCTCCATATGAGACACTCTATGGGAGGAGATGTAGATCATCAATTGGTTGGTTCGAGGTGGGTAAGGCAGAGTTGATTAGGAAATAATTGATTCACCAAGCTATGAAAAAAGTGAAGATCACACAAAAGAGATTGAAAATTGTATAGAGTTGACAGAAATCCTACACTATTGTTAGGAGAAGGGACTTGGAGTTCAAGGTGAATGATTGGGTGTACTTGAAAGTGTAACCTGTAATGACCCGGAAGGTCATTTTTGAAAATTTTAGCAAAATTACTATTTTGCCCCTTCTGAAAGTTGCTTCAAGTCATTTTTGGTTAATCTAAAAAGTCAAATTTTAAAATTTTGATAAAAAGTTAGAGTTTTGCAAAAGAAAGAGTTTTTAAACGTTTAAGTTTGACAATTTTGAGTTTTGGAGTCATTTTGAGTTTTGGGAGTCGAAATTTGATTCTGTTGATTCCATTAGCTCCAGAAAGTCAGAACTAGTCTATGGAAACTTGCAGAATAGCATTCGAAGTTAAAATGAGATTTTTGGACCCAAAGTTGTATTTTTAGGGCTAAAGTTTGACTTTGGTCAACATTCAGAGTTAGGAATCTTGGATTGAAATTTTGACAATTCCAGTAGTTTTGAATGGTAAAACTAACACTAAAAATGATCTCAAAAATTATTTTGGAGTTTTCAAGGGCATTTTTGATATTTCAAGTTTATAACTAGTTTATTGGAGTTATATTGATAATTATGTCGTGGGAGCCTCGAAATCAAATTTTAATTATATTTTTGAGTCTGAATTGTCATTTCTGATATGGATACATGTTTGGTTTGTGGAATTTGGACTCTGAATGAATCCCGAGGGTCTGTACCGAGTTTTGAGTTTTGCTATGTTTTGCTGGTTTTGTTGGTTCTGGTGCAGGTCACCTTTCTTCTCCGCATTTGCAGAGGTCGGGGTGGCCTATCACTACGCATTTGTAGGGTTTCATTTCATGTTTGTGGAGGTCGCCCAACCGCTTATTGGCATTCGCAGAGAAGTCAATGTTAGTTGACTTCTGCGGTCGCGGTTCCCATTCTGCGTCCGCGGAGGTCTTTTTAGACCTAGACCAGTGGACAGTTTTAAAGATGTGATTTAACCCCTTTTTCACCATTTTTACACTTTCAAGCTTCGTTTTCTAGATAGAATTCATGAGTTTTCAAGGTGAAGTGATTGGTAACTATTTTCTAACATATTTCATTGATTTGCATTGATTAATTTGTGATTTTGGTCTCTAATTTTGGGATTTTAATGGTGGAATTTGGGGAGTTTTTGAACTTTGATTCCTAGACTTTAATTGATGAATTCTCTCTCATCTTAACTCCATTTTTGAATTGGTTTTCACTGTTGGAATCCTTGTTTTGAGGAGAACATTTTAATGTTAAAATTTCTAGATTTTTGATCACTTTTTTGGCATGAGATTTTTGACCATTTTGCTCTTTTTATATGAATTGATCAATTTTATTGTTATTAGATTCCTTATATGATTGTGATGCCATATTTGAATTGATTGTGGTATTTTGGGTGCAAACTTGAAGGGGAAAGCTTCGACTACTACTTTATTCGGCTACTAGTTAAGGCAAGTAGACTTCTAACTTCTTGTTAAGTGTGATTGAACTTGGTATGATCTTAAATGTATAGAATTGAGTACTTGGGGTAGAAACTGCATCACCATAGGCTTTGATCACAAGGTTTGAATTGATTGATTTCTTATATGTGATGTTCTTGACTTGTAATCTTTATTGTGAGATTTGTTATAGATGTGAGCTTATGAAATCATGTGGTAATCATATTGTGATGGCGTATTTATTGTTATACATTTGGTATGGAAAATTGATTGGATATTGAGGCGCTGATGATATTGAGATGATGATGAGATTACAACATTAGTGATATTGATACTATATTGTTGTTTGATCATTATGATGTTGATATTATGACATATCAGAGATCATGCACATTGCATTCACTATTCAATGTGTATCATACATGAGAACCATGGCCAAGGTTTGTTCCTGCATGGTTCAGGCATATGATATTTGGACTGAGAGGATATTTGAGAGGCAAGGGCTGAGGCTCGTCCTACATTGTCCCAGGTATGAGAGGGGATATAGTATGGACCAGGGCTTAGGCTCGTTCTAGTATTGTTCATGATACATGAGGTTCATGAGACCCGTATACTTACCTTGATCAACGAATGTGTAATATGAGACAGACATGCATCATTATCATTTGGCATTGCATCTCATTAATTACATCTCATGACATTCACATCATTTATTGTCATTCTTGACTGATCTTATTACGTGAATCATTTATGAGGCTGTTTATGCATACATATGTGAATTGGGATTCGATGATACATGATGAGTATATCTAGTTCATGGTTATTATATTGTATTGTACTGGGAGTTTGTTTAGTGCAGGGATGTAGTTCAGCGGTATGTGGTTGAGATATACAGAGTACTTGTGTTCTTCATCACTTTACTTGTTGTTAGGTCTTCTTGTTAAGTGCCTGTGGTTTTTGGTACTCACCCTTGCTTCTATACATGTGTGTAGGTTATGAGCCCGATTTTGCCTGACTCAGATTTTCTTATTTGGATCGAGTTTCTTGGACGATCAAGAGGTAGCAACTTATCTATTTGGCAAATTCTCAGAGTCCTTTTCATTTTTTCTTATGTTCTATTAGAGGACTGAGATTCAAACTTGTATCTATTTTCTTTGTACTCTATATTAGAGGCTTTTATATGTGACACCAGTCCTTGGGATAGTTGTATTGTGTTTTTTCCTTTTATCTATCTTATTATACTGTTTATCTTTTGCTTTATCTATATTGATGAGTTATGGGGTTTTGGGTTGACTTGTCGTGGTGAGATAAGTGGGTGTCATCACACTCAGATTTTGGGTCATGACAATTTGGTATCAGAGCCCTAGTTCATAGGTCTCTCATATGCATAAGCCTAGTCGAATAGAGTCTTAAGGATTAGTGCGGAGATATATGTTACTTATTCTTAGGGGCCTACGGAGATTGTTAGGAAATTTCCTTTTGTTCTTTCAATTCTTGTCGTGTGTGGTTTTAATGAGGTTACTAAGTGTTGTGTGTTCTTTTGGCAGATGGCCAAGACCAGATCTTTATCTTTGGGTAGAGCTGAGGAGCCAGCCTGTGAGGCTACTATTGAGACCCCAATTTGGGACAGAGGTGGAGGTTGAGCCCGAGATTAAGGTAGGGGTTGAGCACGTGCCCGAGGTGCAGCTATGACAAGGGATCATGATAGAGGCCTTTAACCTGAGCCTCTAGTCGAGCCTAGGTAGCACAAGGCTCCTCTAGAGGTCTAGGGTCCAATTACTCTTTAGGGCATAGTCCACAGACTGATGGGCATGTTGGAGACTATTGCTTGAGGTATACCACCAACACCAACTAGGGGTGAGGTCCCCCCTTCTCAGGTTCTAGAGCATCCCCAAGAATTTAATAATTATGTGGTGCATCATTCAGTCTCGGTGGGCTAGCCACCTTATGTGCCTCAACATGAGTCTATTGATACTCCAGTTCATATGGTTCCTCTTACTCAGGTTGCCTATGAGCCAATATTTGGCAGCTGATGATCAACAGAGGTATGAGAGGTTTTAGAAGATGAAACCATCCCAGTTTCAAGGTGGTAAGGGAAAAGATGCCTATGAGTTTCTTGATTTGAGCTATGAGATGTTAGAGGTCGTAGGCATGGTGGATTCATAAGGAGTCAGGTTTGTAGCCTTGTAGTTGAGAGGTACAACTCAGGAGTAGTGATGGTCTTATTTATGTTCCAGGCGAGTAGGATACCCTTCTGTTGACTGAGAGGTATTTTCTGAGGCTTTCCAGGAGAGATTCATACTTTTGAGTGTTATAGAGGAGAGCCGGACCAGATTTGAGACTTTGACTCAAGGTGGCATGACTGTGGTTGAGTATGAGGCTAGATTTTCTCAGTTGTCTTAACATGCATTATCTTTGATTCCTACTAAGGCAGAGAGGGTTTACCGGTTCGTGAAGGGATTAACATTCTCCATCCGTTACTATATGTTCAGATCCTCCCGAGAGGGTGCTTTCTTTTAGGCTATAGTTGGTATCGCCAAGGAGGTGGAGTTATTATTGAGAGAGGAGTTTGGAGACCCCAAGAGGTTCTAGTCGTCAGGTCACTCCACTGGCTCTTTTTGCGAAGGTCGAGGTTTTCCTAGGGGAGGTGGTGCTCCTCAGCATAGACGGATTATCCATGCATCCTTGCCTACTTCAGAGAGTGGTCAGGGCCCTCGTGGTTCTCATGGTTATAGTCAGGGATCAACTAGTTCCTAGCAGTGACCTATGGGGCGGGGTGGTTACAATATTCCCCTACCATCACCTTAATTATCTCCTTCACCAAAGTCATGCTTTGGGTGTGGATCTCCAGACCATATGATCAAATTTTGTCCTCATCAGACTCATACGGGGCCACACCACTCTTATTCAGCGGCACCGATTTGAGATCAGGCTCTTCCAGCCAAAGACTCATCCCCCTAGGTTAGGGGTCGTGGTACAGGTCAGCCAGGTAGAGGTGGACGTACTTTAGGTAGGGGTATAGGTGATATAGTAGGGAAGCAGGGTGGTAGAGGTCCAGTTCAGTCGGTTGGGGGTAGGGGAGGTCATTTCTATGCTTTTCCAGGGAGGCCCAAGGCTGAGTCATCAGATGCTATTTATTACAGGTATTATTCCAGTTTGTCACAGGCCAACTTTGGTATTATTTTGTCTTGGATCCATTTATTCTTATGTGTCTGCATATTTCTCTGTTGAGTTTGATCTATTATGTGAGTGTATGCTTGTGCCTGTGCATGTGTCTACCTCGGTAGGTGATCCCTTACAGGTGGATCAGGTGTATCGATCCTGTCTTATCCCACTAGATGGTTATGATACTTGGGTCGACATGATTATACTTGATATGGTTAATTTTGATGTTATTTTGGAGATGGATTGACTTTCTCCTCACTGGGCTATCCTTGATTGTTATGCTAAGACCGTGATATTATCCATTCCTAGGAGATCGAGTATTATGTGGTAGGGATCAAGAAGTTCTTATCCTAACAAAGTTATTTCTTATATTCGAGCTCGAAAGTTAGTGGATCGAGATTGTCTTGCTTATTTGACCTTTATTCGTGATACCGATGTTGAGCCACCACCAATGGAGTCTATTCCTAATGTTTGGGAGTTTGCTAATGTGTTCCTTACTGATCTTTCTGGAGTCCCTCCTGATAGGGACATTAATTTTGCTATTGATCTTGAGCTGGGCACTCAACCTATTTCTATTTCTCCCTACCGTATGACTCCAACTGAGTTGAAGGAGCTAAATGAGCAACTCTAAGATCTCTTGAGTAAAGGATTTATACGCCCTAGTGTGTCATCTTGGGGTGCCCCTATTTTATTTGTAAAGATGAAGGATGGCTCTATGAGAATGTGTATTAATTATAGACAACTAAACAAGGTGACAATAACGAACAAATATCCTCTGCCTAGGATTGATGATCTATTTGATCAAATTTAGGGTGGAACCGTATTTTCTAAGATTGACTTGAGATCCAAATACCATCAGCTGAGAATTAGGGCTTCTGTCATCCCTAAGACAACTTTCCAGATGAGGTATGGGCACTATGAGTTTCTAGTGATGTCATTTGGGCTAACTAATGCCCCAACCATATTTACGGAGCTTATGAATGGTGTTTTTAGACCATATTTGGACTCTTTTGTCATTGTGTTCATCGATGATATATTGGTCTACTCCAAGACCAAAACAAACCATGAGCAACACTTGAGGGTTGTGCTTCAGTGGATTAGAGAGGAGAGGTTGTATGCTAAGTTCTCTAATTCTGAATTTTGGCTGAGTTTGGTGATATTCTTGGGTCATATTGTATCTAAGAAAGGTATTCAGGTTGATCCAATGAAGATTGAGGTAGTTCAGGGCTGGACTAGACTCACTTCGATCACTGAGATTCGGGGTTCTATAGGCTTGGCTGGTTATTACAGGCAGTTTGTGTAGGGTTTCTCTTTTATAGTAGCTCTATTGACTAGGTTCACTCAAAAGAATGTTCCCTTCCATTGGTTAGATGAGTTCGAGGAGAGCTTTTAAAAGCTCAAGGTATTGTTGACTACAACTCCTATTTTAACCTTACCGAAGGAGGGTGTTAACTTTACGGTATATTGTGATGCCTCTAGAGTTGGTTTGGGTGGAGTTTTGATGCAAAGGTAGAAGGTTGTTGCTTACGCTTCTAGGCAGTTGAAGATTCATTAGAAGAACTATCCCACCCATGACTTGGAGTTGGCAGCTATTGTGTTTATGTTAAAGCTGTGGAGACACTATTTTTATGGGGTTCACTATGATATCTTCACCGATCACCATAGTCTTCAGTATATATTCAAGCAAAAGGATCTGAACTTGAAGCAAAGAAGATGGATTAAGCTTCTAAAGGATTATGACTTGACTATCTTATATCACCCGAGAAAGGCTAATGTGGTGGCCGATACTCTGAGTAGAAAGGTTTCTAGTATGGGGAGTCTTGCAGTTATCCGGGTTGAGGAGAGGCCCTTGGCTAGGGACATTCAAATATTAGCTAATGGGTCTAGTGAGATTGCAGATTTCCAAGGATGGTGGTGTGCTTGCTTGTCTTGAGGCTCATTCTTTATTGATGGACCAAATTAGGAGTTGCCAATTCGAGGATGAGAGGTTATGTCAAATTCTTGACAAGGTGGTTAGAGGGGAGGCTAACAAAGCCATGCTTGATTTCAAGGGTGTATTGAGGATCGGCGGTAGAATTTGTGTACCTAAGTTGGGTGACGTGATCAGATTGATTCTTGAGGAGGCCCATTGTGCTAGGTATTCCATTCATCCGAGGACAACTAAGATGTACCATGATTTGAGCCAGCATTACTGGTGGTGTAGTATGAAGAGGGACATTTCAAAGTTTGTGGCTAGGTGCTTGACATGTCAGAAGGTCAAATGTGAGCACTTGAGACCAGATGGAGAGCTTTAGAGGATGCCCATTCTTGAGTGGAAATGGGGACACATCACCATGGACTTCATAGTTGACTTACCTCCTACAGTTGAAGGGTTTGATTTCATTTGGGTAGTAATGGACAGGTTGACCTAGTTCACTTACTTCATTCCTGTTAAGGTGATGTTTATAGCTGAGAAGTTGTCTCAGCTATACATTAGCCAGATAGTAAGACTACATGGGGTCTCAGTGTCTATTATATCAGTTCGTGGCTCGTTATTCACATCCCATTTATGGAAGGCCTTATAGCATGTCCTGGGTACTAGACTAAATTTGAGTATAACTTTTCATCCCAGATAGATGGTCAGTCGAAGAGGACTATTCAGGTGCTTGAAGATATGCTTAGAGATTGTGTGGTTGATTTTGGTGCCAAGTGGGATCAATATTTTCCCTTTGTGGAGTTTGCCTACAATAACAATTATTATTCTAGCATTCGAATGACCCCTTTTGAGGCATTGTATGGGAAGATATATAAATCACCCATAGGTTGGTTTGATTCTGTTATAGTTGATAGCCTTGATACTGATTTACTTAGATATGCCATGGAGCAGGTTCGCTTGATTCAGAGTAGATTATTGACAGCCTAGAGCGGACAAAAGAGTTATGTTGATAGATGGGTTCGACTATTGGACTTTATAGAGGGTGATCAGATTTGGTTGAGGATTTCACCCATGAAGGGTGTTATGCAATTTGGGAAGAAGGGCAAGCTTAGCCCTAGGTATGTTGGCCTTTTGAGATTCTTGAGTGAGTGGGGGAGGTGGCTTATAGACTTGTCTTGCTGCCTAGTTTGTCTTTTGTTCATCCTGTGTTTTATGTTTCTATGTTGAGGTGATATTTTTCTGATGACTCTCATGTGTTATCCCTTGATTCGGTAGAGTTGAGTCCAGATTTGACTTATGAGGAGGAGGCCGTGGCTATTTTGGATAGGCAGGCTAGAAAGTTGAGGACTAAAGAGATTGCTTCTGTGAAAGTTCAGTGGCACCATCGGCCCGTGAGTGAGGCTACTTAGGAGACAGAGTCTGATATGCGGACTTGATACCCTCATCTTTTTTAGACTTCATGTATGTTCCTTGACCTTATGTTCGAGGACTAATATTATTTTTAGTGGTAGATGATGTAATGACCAGGAAGGTCATTTTTAGAAATTTCAGCTAAATTATTATTTTGTCGCTTTTGAGAGTTGCTTCAAGTCATTTTTGTTTAAGTTAAAAAGTCAAATTTTGAAAATTTGGTAAAAGTTGGAGTTGTGCAAAAGAAAGAGTTTTTAAAGGTTTAAGTTTGAAATTTTTGAGTTTTGGAGTCATTTTGAGTTTTGGGGGTCGAAATTCAATTTTGTTGATTCCATTAGCTCTGGAATATCGAAACTGGTCTATGAGAACTTACAGAATAGAATTCAAAGTTAAAAATGAGGTATTTGGACCCAAAGTTATATTTTTGATTGTTTTTGGTGCCAAAGTTTGATTTTGGTCAACATTCAAAGTTTGGATTGAAATTCCAACAATTCTAGTAGTTTCGGATGGTCAAACTAATGCTAAAAATGGTCTCAAAAATAATTTTTGGAATTTTTGAGAGCAGATTTGGTATTTCAAGTTTATAACTAGTTTATTGGAGTTGCATTGGTAGTTGTATCGTAGGGTCCTCAAAATCAAGTTTTGATTATTTCATTGAGTCCGGATCGTTGTTTCTACTATGGATACATGTCTGGTTTGTGAAATTTTGACTCCGAATGAATCTCGAGTGTCCGTACCGAGTTTTGAGTTTGGCAGTGTTTTGTTGGTTCTTGCAGGTCATCTTTCTTCTCCTCGTTTTCCGAGAAGCCTCCGCATTCATGGATATCAGGGTGGCCTAACACTACACATTCACAGGGGTTTGATCTGTGTTTGCGGAGGTCACCCAGCCGCTTACTCACATTTGCAGATAAAGGGTTGTGTTCGCGGAGAAGTTAATGTTAGTTGACTTCCGTGATTGCAGTTCCCATTCCGCGTCTGTGGAGGTCTTTTAGACCTGGACCTATGGAAAGTTTTAAAGACGTGATTTAATCTCTTTTTCATCATTTTTACACTTCCAAGCTTTGTTTTCAAGAGAGAATTCATTGATTTTTAGGGCAAAGTGATTGGGTAACTATTTTCTAACCTATTTCATTGATTTGTATTGATTAATTTGTGATTTTGGTCTCTAATTTTGGGATTTTAATGGTGGAATTTTGGGATTTTTGGGTCTTTTATTCCTAGATTTTAATTGGTGAATTCTCCCTTATCTTAGCTCCGTTTTTGAATTAGTTTTCACTGTTGTAATCCTTGTTTCAAGGAGAACATTTTAATGTTAAAATTTCCAAATTTCTGGTCACTTTTCCAGCATGAGATTTTTTTGACCATTTTGCCCTTTTTATCCAAATTGATCAATTTTAGTGTCATTAGATTCTTTATGTGATTGTGATGCTATATTTGAATAGATTGAGGCATTTTAGGTGCAAACTTGAGGGGGAAAGCTTCGACTACTACTTGATTTGGCTACTAGTTAAGGCGAGTAGACTTTTAACTTCTTGTTAAGTGTGATTGAGACTTGTATGATCCTAAATGTATAGAATTGAGTACTTTAGGTTGGAAGCTGCATCACCATAGGCTTTGATCACGAGGTTTGAATTGACCGGTTGCTCATATGTGATGTTTTTGACTCGTAATCTTTATTGTGAAATTTGCTATAGATGTGAGCTTGTGAAATCATGTTGTAATCATATTTTGATGGAGTATTCATTATTATACATTTGGTATTGAAAATTGATTAGATATTGAGGTGCTGATGATATTGAGATGATGATGAGATTACGACGTTGATAATATTGATACTATATTGTTGTTAGATCATTATGATGTTGACATTATAACATATTAGAGATCAATGCACATTGCATTCATTATTAATTGTGTAATCATATATGAGAACCAGGGTCGAGGCTCGTTTCGACATGGTTTAGGCATATGATATTTGGACTGAGAGGATATTTGAGAGGTAAGGGCCGAGGTTTGTTTCGATATTGCCCCAGGTGTGAGAAGGGATATGGTGTGGACAAGGGTCGAGGCTTATTCCAGCATTGTTCGTGGTGCATGAGGTTAATAAGACTTGTATATTTACCTTAATCAGTGGATATGCAATATGAGACAGACATGCATTATTATCATTTGGCATTGCATCTCATTACTTATATCTCACGACATTCATATAATTTTTGTATCATTCTTGATTGATTTTATTGCGTGAATCAATCATCAAGCTATTTATACATACATATATGAATTAGGATTCAGTGATACATGTTGAGTATATCTTCTTCATGGTTATTATATTGTATTCTGAAGGGACTTTTCTAAGTGCAGGGATGTAGTTCAGCAGTATGTGGTTGGGATATACAAAGTACTTGTGTTCTTCATCACTTTACTTGTTGTTAGGTCTTCTTGCTGAGTGCCTATGGTTTTTGGTACTCATCCTTGCTTCTACACATATGTGTAGGTTGAATCCATCTTCTCTGGTGTCAGCTATGGAAAGATTCTCTAGTCCCATCCATGAGCCCGACTTTGTCTAACTTAGAGTCTCTTATTTGGATTGAGCTTCTTGGACAATCGAAAGGTAGCAACTTGTCTATTTCGCAGACTCTTAGAGTCCTTTTTGATCTTTTCTTATGTTCTATTTTAGGTCTGTGATTCAGAATTATATTTACTTTCATTGTACTTTGTATTAGAGGCTTGTACATATGACATCAGTCCTTGCGATAGTTGTATTATGTTCTTTCCGCATATCTTTATTATTAGCCTGTTTATCTTTCACTTTATCTATATTGATGAGTTATGGAGTTTTGGAATGACTCGCCTTGGTGGGATAGGTGAGTGCCATCACACCCAAATTTTGGGTCGTGACATCACCCATGAAGGGTGTAATGCAATTTGGGATGAAAGGGAAGTTGATTCTGAGGTACATTGGTCCTTACCAGATTATGAAGAGGGTGGGCAATGTAGCTTATGAGTTGGAGCTACAACCAGAGTTAGTGACCATCCATCTAGTCTTTCACATTTTCATGCTTAAGAAGTGTTTGGGAGCTCCCCAGTGTGTTGTGTCTGTTGAAAGTATTAGAGTGAAGGACAATTTGAGTTACGAAGAGATTCCCCTTCAAATCATTGATTGTTAGGTTTGCAAGTTTAAAACCAAGGAGATAGTATATGTGAAGGATTTGTGGAGAAATCAATTTATAGAAGAAGCTACTTGGGAAGTTGAAGAGGATATGAAGACTAGGTACCCACATTTATTCCTACCCACCAATGAGGAGGGAGTTGATTGTAATGATTCATTCCTATTCTTTGAGTTTCCTTCTATTCTGAGTTTGAACGACAATAGTGTCTTAGAGTCTGATTGATGACTTGTATAACTTGTTGATTGATTACTTGCTTAATTTGTTGATTGATTAACTTGATTGGGTGATTTGTGAACTGATTTCCTGATAGAGTCCATCATAGGATTCGTGACTTGATTAGGTTCCTAGAGAAGTTGAGACAAATGACTTAGAAGAGTCATTGGAGGAAACCACGAAGGCCATCTATGGCTCGTAGAGTGATCTAAGGTCCATAGATGGGACCCCATAGTTGCCCCTATGACTTAAAAATATTTCTAAGTCTGAGGCCCATGTACGAGTCCTTCTACGGATCGTACTTTATTCCATGGCCCGTGGAATGGGTTTCATAGATTGAGGTTCCAAAAAACAAAAATTTCTACATCATAAACCACAATTAACAAGACGACCCATGGTCTATTTTATGACCCATGGAAAGGGGTTCCTAGAACCCCAGGTTCAATATTTGATAAGCCAAATTTTAGGCACTACCATCTATGAGAGGCCAATTATAACTCGTGAATTGGACCACGACCCATAGATGGGATTTTATGGTTCCCTTTGGCAATTTTAAGGAGGGGTATTTTCATTTTTTCAAACCCTTTTTAATTCAAACCCTTGATGGTTTGGGGTTAATTTATACCCCTTATCAGTACCCTATGAGTATTATTCCTCATTCTACACTCAAAAATCTTGAGAGCATCGAGGAAGGGAGAAAAGCTAAGGTTTTGAGCCACATGATTGAAGATTGTTTTAGAGTTGATCATTCCTCGTAATTCCAGATATGTAAGACTTTCCAAAGCATTGGATTGAGTTCGTCCACACACCCTTGTATCTACTTGAGTCAAATTGTGAATAGAAACTAAGTAGTAAAAATTCCAAAATCCTACTCTTTGAGTTTCTTGCATATATTTTGAGTCTTCATGGGTATATATGAATGAATTGATAATTACATGCTAGTTATATGAGATTGAAGTATTAAATTCATGATAGACATTGGGAACCCTAAATTGCATTATTCTATGCAATCCTAGTTGCATTGAATAAATTAAGATCATGATTGTGTATGTTAGAGTTAAGGGACTTGAGCATGATCGAGCATGAAGAGCATATTACTCAATGAGAATCTTATTTAATGAGCATGATTTATTGGAGTCTAAATGACCATTTGAGTTAGAGTATTGAATGCTTTGATGAGTTTTGATTGAGCACGATTGATAGTCTTGATTGTTGATTTGTTGAGTGATTGAATGGAGTTACTATGAAGAGTTAATTGATATGAGCATATTGAGTCACGGGAGAAGTATTGAGAACTGATGTGGGCACGAGTAAATTAAAACTCTAACCCATATACTATGTTCCCAGCGTAGGATAGGGGCAATGCCTCTAATGTCCCAACAAATGAGCATTGATTGTGGATCCAGATTAATTTGATCGTCCCTTACCTTGGCAATACAATGACCTGGTTGGTAATTTTTGAGTTTATTTATGAAAATTATTCTTTTCCCTTTCGTAAGTTGCTTTGGACTTATTTTGAGCTTTCTGTATTGTTGTTGAAACTGAAATCTTGAGTTTTCAAAGTGAAAATATGAGTTTTGACATTTTTAGAAGCTTAAGTTGAAAAATTGAGTTTTTGTAGTATTTTGAGTTTCGGATGTCGGATCAGAGATTTGTCAATTCCATTAGCTCTAAAACGTCTAAACTTGTCTAAGAGAAGTTACAAAGCTAAATTTGGAGTTAAAATGAAGTTTTGTTTTACCCAAAGTTGCATTTTTAGTTGTTTCCTGAGCCAAAGTTTGACTTTGATCTACATTCGAAGTTCAAAAGCTCGGATCAAAATTCTGATAGTTCCAATAGTTCTGGATGGTAAGGCTAACACTAGAAGTGGTCTCGTCATAATTTTTTGAGTTTCTAAGGGTAGTTTTAGTATTTTGAGTTTTAAACTAATTTATTTGAGTTACACTAGTGATTGTAGTGAGAAGGTCTCAAAATCAATTTCTGATTATTCTATTGAGTTCAGATCACTATTTCTGGTATGAATACATGTCTAGTTTATGATATTTGTGTTTCGGATGAATCCCAAGGCTCCATTCCAAATTTTAATTTTGGTTGGTTTTTTTGGTTCTGGTGTAGTTGCCCATTGTGCTCCGCGTTCATGCCCTGCTATCCACGTTCGCGGAGGGTACTAACCCAGAACTCCACGTTCATGGAGATAGTCCCGTGTTCATGGAGTGTTGACTGTAGTTGACCTTCGCGTTTGTGGAGAAGGTTTTATCCCCGGAAAGTGTTAAATCTGAGAAACACTATTTGTACTCCATTTTCTTAAATTTCAAGCTTTTGAGGTGATTTTTGATAAAACAATTTCGTGAAGTTCTTGAATTTGATGATTTTAGATATCTAAAATTGATAATTTTTAGTCTATGATTTTGAAACTTTAAATGATGATTTCTCTTTCGACTTGAACTCGATTTCAGTGGAATTTTCACCCACGAACTCCATTTTTTGTGTAGAACTTGATTTTCAAGTCAATTTCCATATTTGAGAACTTTAAATTTTAACCCTAATTTTGATTATTTTACCCCTAAACCTAATTCGTGTCAATATGGGTATCAAAATTCATCTCTTGATGCGTATAGTATCTATTTTTGATAGTGATTGATTGATTTAGTGATCATTTGGAGGCTTAAGTTGATTGAAAGTTTGTCCGAGTGTAGTTTCAGTATCGAGGTAGGTTTGACTAATCTTTATGGGACTGGATATGAGTTCTTGAATTTGTGCATGTGATATTTGTAAGATCTAGATTGATTCATGAGTAGATGCACTAATATGATATAATGTTGATGGAAATGTGATACCGGTTATACCGAAATTTAAGTAAAATTGAATCTCTTGATAAATTTAGATAAAATCTTGAGATTTGAGATATTTTTGGATGCTATTGTAATAATATGAGACTTGTGATATTATTTGTGTAATTATGTGGTAATTTGATGGCTTTTGAGATACTTTTGGGGAGCATGTGTATATTTTGGGACGAGTGAGGTCCGGTATTGTTGATATATTTAAGTATTGGTATAATTATGATAATCTGAGTCATGATGATGGTTGTGGAACCAGTTGTGGTACTTGATATTATTCTCCATGATTATATGAGGGTTATGTCTCTGTATTCTTATCATGATGCCATTGCATATATCTTGATTTGTATTATTGACTTGTATTTACTCTATGTTGCACTGTAACACCCTTTGACCTGGGAATGAGACAAGGGTAAGATGCTCCACTTTTATATAACCCTTTGACCCTAGAAAGAGGCAAGGGTGAGATGTACCACTACTCAAACTCCTTAACCACGGGCAGGTGGCAAGGCTGAGACATTGGGATAATCCTTGACCATGGGAAAGTGGCAAGGTCGAGATATACTTGGTACATGGTCTGATAAGACCCTTATGCATTGCATTCATACCTCTCATCGTACTGTACCATTGGTTATTATTGCTGTCTTATTTATGTATATTTTATTTGTGCCCTAACCCTTTTAATGCAGGTGATAGGATTTTTCATTATTACATACTTGTTTGATTTGTCTTACCTAGTTAGTTTAACCTACTGGGTACATTGTGGTGTACTCACCTCTACTTTGTTTTCTCCTTGCAGATAGAGCATAAGGACCCTATTAGGGTAGTTGATATCATTTTACCTGAGTCTTCTTCCATTAACACCAGATCTTAGCGGTGAGGCTCAATCTTTGAGTCGTCATGGATCTTTGAGATTTCTTTTGTTGGTTTCTATTTCAGACATTGTATTAGATATTATTAGACAATGTCATATTTTCATTTGAGACAGTTGTATTTACTCATTCATGTTATTTTAGATGCTCTTGTACTTATGACTCCAAGTGTTGAGATTTCATATTAAATATTATGGTGGTTTCCACTTTTGTTTATTCTCTTTAGTTACGATCCAGTTTCTGGTCATGACAAGTTTGGTGTCAGATAGAGTCTCACAGACTGGTATGTAGATATCCATACCCATCTTCGGTAGGCTAAGGGCACTTGATAGGAAAAACTTACATGTCTTGCTTCTATTTGTGCATTTACTTCACATCAATTACTTAAAAGTGTCTAATCTACTCCTTCTGTGTAGATGTCGTTACTAGATCTTAATGATTAGTGGGAGATCCTGCAAACTGATGTGGATCCCACTCGTGGTTGAGGTAGAGCTCGTAATATGGCTAGGGGTCGAGGACATGCTAAAGGGGATGCTCCACCTTGAGGACAGGCTAGATCCACTTCTCCCAATCCAGATTATGATCCAGAGAGACCTACAGACCCTATTCCACCACCCTCAGTTCAAGAGCTACTTTTGCAGTTATTGGCGAGATTGGAGGGAGCTTCTCTAGCCCCAACTATTATTGATGTACCAGTTTTTACAACATCGGTTGACCCTTCTATAGCTCCAGCTGAGCTAGCAACGATCTATGTTGGTCCTTCCTTAGTCCCAGCAGATCCTGCTATGACTCTACTTCAAACATCTCAGCTGAGTTCAGGTTCACAGCTTCAGAGTTTGGCTATTGCTCTGTCCATTGCACCACCTTATTTATGGTGCCACTATCTTCTTCTAGCCCAGTCATGTCCACTGCTGCGCAGAAGAGTTTTGAGCGATTTGTATGATTGGCTCCCCAAGATTTGATGACACCCCTAGTGATAGAACTTATGATTTCTTGTCAGAGTGCCAGGACTGAATATGCAATTTGGCTATTCTTGAGTCATATGAAGTTGCTTATACCTCTTACCAGTTCACTAGCCTAGCCAAAGAGTGGTAAAGGTCAATTTTGTCTCATCGACCGATTAGATCTCCATTTATGAACTGAGAGCAATTTACAAGGGTATTCTTGGAGAGGTTCGTACCATATAGCCTTTGGGACAGTCGTCGGGATAAGTTTGATAGACTTCAGCAGGGTTCTATGTTAGTTTTGAACTATGAGGCCAAATTTCATGTATTGTCTAGATATGCCTTATCCAGTATCCCTACCGAGTTTGAGAGGATTCAGTGCTTCACCAAGGGATTGACTGGGTATTTTTAGGAGGTCACAACTTTCTTGGTTCTGCCTGGAGGCACATTTCAGAGTGTAGTGGATCACATTCGTATGATAGAGCGTATCAAACATGATATGCAGGGTGGCGAGAAGTGGTTCTATCAACACAACCATTTTAGTGGACCTTAGTCACAAGATCAAGAGTTTCAAAGGCAGGGCCATCAGAGCCGAGTAGTTTATACAACTATCTCAACATCTGACAGTAGTGATAGGTCTAGGCCTACTCAGATAGGTTGTGATAGCTCTCTTGGTGCCGCTAGACGTGGTGGTTCTTTGGTACAGTCATCTCAGGGATACAATCTCAGAGCTTGTTATGTTTGTGATGAGGTTCAACACTTCACTTATTGTTATCCATATTGTGCACCTCCTGCCCAGGCTTCTGGCTCTCAGCTAGCCCATCCAGCCCCAGCACCCACACCAGCAGCCAGAGATACCTTTAGGGCATGAGGGGTGGTACTAGAGAAGGTTGTATCACAGTGAGAAGTGGAGCCCGCAGAGGCTCACATGCTAGTGGTGGGCATAAAGTTTGCTATACGTTCCTAGATAGAGTCGAGGCAGAGGCCTCTAATGTGGTTATCAAAGGTATGATTCCAGTGTGTCACCATTCTATTTTAGTTTTACTTGATACAAGCTCTACTTATTCATATGTATAAGCTTATTTTTCTTTGAATCTCAATATTTTATGTGAGCCACTTGCCTAGCCTATTTGTGTTTCCACAATCATTAATGGTGAATCATGTGTATCGGGGTTCTGTTGTGACTTTTATAGGGAGAGATACTGTGGCTGACTTGATATTGTTGGATATGGTGGACTCTGATGTGATATTGGGTATGGATTGATTATCACCTCATCATGCTATTCTTGACTGTTATGCAAAGATCGTGACCTTATCTTGCCCTGATTTGCCTTAGTTGGTGTGGACTAAAACACTTAACTCCTATCCCAAGAAAGTTATTTCTTTATGCATGTTTGTTGGTTGATGGATAAGGGATGTTTGTCTTATTTGGCTCATGTTAGGGACTATTCTCAGGAGTCACCATCATTGGAGACTACTAAGGTTGCTAGAGAGTTTATGGATGTATTCCAAACTGATTTACCTGGTGTTCTTCCAGATCATGATATAGACTTTGCTATTTATATGGAGCTGGGCACTAAGCCCATTTCTATTATCCCCTATCAGATCGCTCTGACTGAGTTGAAGGAGTTAAAGGAGAAATTGAAGGATTTGTTGAAGAGAGGATTCATTCATCCAAGTGTATCTATTTGAGTGCTCTTGTAGAAGAAGGATGACGCTATGCGTGTGTGTATTTACTATCGTCAGCTGAACATAGTGACCATCAAGAACAAGTATCCTTTGACTCGCATTAATGATCTTTTTGACCAGTTACAGGGTGGCCTTAGTATTCTCTAAGATTGATTTGAGGTCCAACTATCATCAGTTGAGAGTTTGGGAGTCTGATATACCGAAGACAACTTTCAGGACCCATTACAATCATTATAAGTTCGTGGTTATGTCATTTGGGCTGACTAATGCCCCAATTGCTATTATGGAGTTGATGAACCAAGTGTTCAAACCCTATTTGGACATATTTATGATCGTGTTTATTGATGAAATCTTGGTTTACTCCAAGAGTGAGGCCGACCGTGTTCAAAACTTAAGGACTGTACTCTAAAGATTAAGAGAAGAGAAGTTATATGTCCAGTTCTCAAAGTGTGAGTTTTGGCTTGAGTTTGTGGCATTTCTTGGGCATGTAGTGACAAAATATGGTATTATGGTAGATCCGACAAAGGTAAAAGTTGTTCGTTCATGGACTAGGCCTATTTCTGTGATTGAGATTCACAATTTCATTGGGTTGGCAGGGTATTATCGCCATTTTGTTTAAGGATTCTCTTCTATTACATCCCCATTGACTAGATTCACTCAAAGGTTTGGCATTTCAGTAAATAGAGGAGTGTGAGTGTAACAACTCAGAAATTTTGAAAACTTTATCAATTTTTAGTTCACTGATTTCAAGCTTGGTTGGTGTATTTTATGGTTGTCATGTGTCTCATTCATCAACTCATGGGCAAGAGAGTCCCATTGGTAAAGCTTTTCTTGAGAACTATTGGAAGGATCAACTTTAACTGGTCATATCTCTTAGAACAAAAATAATTGGGTGGTCTATGACCTATAAAATTGAAGCTCTTTGAGTTAGCTTTCCAATGCACTAGGTTTTACTTGATTTGAAGTTTGGATGGAGGAGTTATGGTCTTTTACGTAAAGCTGCCTGTGCAGGGATTTGCACTAGAAATTTGACCAAGGTAATGCTCCAAGAGACTCTATATGGGTCTTGAAGAACTAAAGGGTCCAGGTGGAGGTCTCGTATAACCTCTCACGAGGCGTGGTGAAGTGTTTCATGACGGTTTCGACTTAAGGATTGGTTCTTAGTATAAGGTTAATGTTCTAGAACTTGCATCATCGAGATGGAAGGTCATACGACCCGTGGTGCCTTGGACGACCTGTGGAGCAGCCTATGGTGCCAGCCCTCACCTGGATTTTGGTCAAGTGAGGAACCACGGACTAGTACATGGTCCGTGTGTCACATTATGGACTGTGAGGGCTTCCGTATAGGCCTCGGGGTGAAAATTTTCTAAGTACAGATTTACAGTCTTAGAACTTTGCCAGTGGAAATATTTCCAGGTGTTGCTTGAGGGGAGGGTACATGAACCTTGCACCTTTACTCGGTCCGTGAAGTGGGTCTTTAAAATGACCCTGACATCCCTTTTAAGGCTCATTCATTAATATTTTATTGTAATTTTGGTGTTTTTCTAAGGTCGTTTTAGTCTTCCTTAGCCCTCCTAAACCTATGATTTAGCCTATACTCCTCCATTCATATTCATTTCAAACATTTAAAATATTCAAACTCTCTCATCTAAAGCTCTCTTTCAAGTGTGGGTTTAAGGATTTAAGTTGGAATTCAAGGAAGTCTTCTTCTTCAATCATTTTTCTCTCTAACGCTTCTAGTTAATCAAGGTATGTGGGATTGATTCATGGTCCTTTTTCAACCATAAAGACCCTAAAACTCTTTTACACTTGATTTTATGAAATTTAAGCATACTTTAAAAATGGGTCTTTAAATTCATTGTTGATTTGATTAAATTGAAGTGTGGGTTGTACTTATTTGATGGTTTTAAAGTGATTTAAGTTTAATTATCATGGATTACATTGAGATTATGAAGTCTGAATTATGCATGTCCCTTTAATTCTCCAATTCAAGCACGGGTAGTATGAATTATGTTTTTAATTGTGGATTTTACTATGATTTAAGAATGAATCTATCTTCTTTTGATGATTTAAATTTTGATCTCCATTACCCATGTTATCCATGTATTATTCATGGAATTTGCATTCATGAGCATGAATTTTATGAAATTATGATGTGGGCTAAGTTTCAATTATGTTTATGAATATGTTTCCAAATAATGAATGGGTATGACTAGGTTGTGATCACACTATGTCTATGATATGGCTCTTTGAGCAAATGATGGGTATTTACACAATATGTACATGTTTAAAGGAGCATAGGATTGAGGTTGGAGGCGGGGTGGACTATCTCCAAGGGTCCATACTCCTTTCTTAAACCTATTTAAAGAATGGAGCTATTCCTATGCATGAAAGTATGTCATTAAGAATAATTTGGCTTTTTAGTCATGTATGTATGAAAGTAAAGAAAGCGATTTGGTCTTTAAGCCCTGTTATGCATGGTTATGATTTCAAAGTACTTATCCTCTTTTCAAAAGCATGTATATGTATTCTTTTGGGTTGATGGCTTAGCACCAGGGATTCGACGTGGGGTAAACTATCTCTAAGGGTCCATACTCCTTTCTGTTAAACTATGTTCCAAAAATAGGTTCATATTTATACCTCTTATGAGATGATTATGTTAAGAATGAATCTAGCTTTGGCAAGTAGGTCACCTCTTTATTCATTGTGAGATAGATGATGGATATCCAAGTTATAGCTCACTTGGTCTTATGTCGATTGAGGTCCCATCCCCATTATGTCTGTATGACTATGTATTCATGCATCATGGATTTCATGACATATTGATATTGTATCCTTTCTTATATTCTTCTTTCTATATATATGCCCTTGTCATCTAACATTAGTTTACATATTATACATCTCCATATGCATTTCATGCGCGCATACTTAGTACATCTAAATGTACTAACACATACTCTTTTGCCTGCATGATGTAACAATGTAGGGACTGGAGACTATATCTATCCACCTCTTGACGGTTAGCTTGTATATTTGAGTATCCACTGTGGTGAGTCCTATGATCCAGGGACAACATTCACCTTCTATCTAGCTCTTATGTTATATTGATTATGCCTTTACTTTGAGGTGAGCCCGGGACATGTCTTTGACCCTACCCTAATCTAGATTAGAGGCATTGTTGGACACCATAAAGTCTTCCATACAGATATGTTATATGTATACTTGAGATGTTATGATTATGTACTATGCATGGATGGAATGATTATGTTTATGCTATTATGATATGATTAATGGAAATTTGTTTATGTGGAAAGTCCCAAGCCCCTCCTTATCCCCATAGCGTGAGTCGTACTTATTCGCCTCATAGAACTTATTTGCTAATTGCTATGTGGTTCATGCAAATCCCTTCCCTGACGACATCCCCATAACTTGAGTCAAAGTCTCACAATCCCTTAGAATCATGTGTTTATTGTTTAATTATGTGCTTTCGAACCAATAATGTGTAAACTGATGCTAAGAGACTTGTTTGAGGACTCTCAGGTTCTCATTCGCCATGTTACGCCTAAGTCCTACTCCCGGATCTTGACAAAGATGGTATTAGAGCACTAGGTTTATAAATGATCCTCAGAGTCTAACATTTTGCATCAAGTAGAGTCTTATTCATGGGTGTGTTGTGAACCATACCTATGAGTGGGAGGCTATGATAACGTTTTAGGAATTTTCTCACTTCATTGTCCCTTATATCATGCTATAAATTATTTTGTAAGATTTCTTGATTTTTGATGGTGTTCTTGTCACTCTTTCAAAAAATACCTCCACGAAGAGCCCCTCTCCCTAGACAGGTCCCAGTTAATGAGGAGCAAGTCCCTCAAGAGCCCATGGGGGAGCAAGTGACTCATGCTGAATTCCAAAATATTATTGCTATGTTGGCTCAGGTGGTGACCAACCAAGCTCGACCGACTAACCCTTCTCTTGGTCACATTCTAGCCTCTAGGGTGAGACATTTCACTCAGATAAATCCTCTAGAGTTCGTTGGTGCAAAAGCCGAAGAGGTTGCCCAAGACTTTATTGATGAACTCACTAAGGTGTTGACTATTATGGGTGTGAGTTCTGAGGAGAAAGCTGAACTAGCTACCTATTAGTTGAAAGATGTGGCTCAGGTATGGTATAATCAGTAGTTGGTTGAGAGGATTGTTGTTGTTAAGGTTGATTGGGAAAAGTTCAAATTTACCTTTTTGGACCATTTCTTCCCTCTTGAACTTAAGGAGGCCAAGATGACTAAATTTATCAATCTCACGCAAGGTAGCATGACTGTGAGGGACTATTCTCTTAAATTCATAAAGCTCTCAAAATATACTCTTATGCTAGTGGCAGACCCCCGTGCAAGGATGCATAAGTTTATTTCTGGGGTCTTTGATTTATTTGTGAAAGAGTGTCGTACGACTATGCTTATTCGAGATATGGATATTTTCAAGCTTATGACTTATGCTAAATAGATTGAGGGAGGGAAGCTCAAGGAGCGGAGGGTGAATAATTCTAAGAGGGCCCGGTATGATGGTGGATTCTCTAACTCTAGGAGTGGTGGTGGAAATGGTCACTTCCAGTAGGTCCAAGGCTCGAATGTAAGGTTTGCTAATTCTAGAGTGCCTCCTCCTAAGGCACAGGTTGGAGGTGGACCATTGCCTCTTCGATGTGACAAGTGTGGGAAAGCTCATTCTGGGAAGTGCTTGTGGGGATCGGGTGCTTGTTACGAGTGTGGTGATGTGGCCCACAAAGTTGTTGACTGTCCTAAGGTTGTGAAAAAGGGTCAAGGCCAAGAAGCTCAGGGTGGTCAGGTCCAACCAAGGGTTGCTCTAGGAGATGCTCCTAAGAATAATAGGTTCTATGCTTTGTGTGCTCGTCAAGAGGTTGAGGAGACTTCGGATGTGGTGACTGGTATGTTAAAAGTCTTTGATTTTGATTCTTATGCTGTGCTTGATCCAGGTGCAAATTTATCTTTTGTGACTCCTCTGTTGGTTGTTAAGTTTGGTTTGAGTCCTAAAATTTTGAGGGAGACTTACTCAATTTATACTCCCGTGGGCGAGTCTATTATTGCCCAAAGAGTCTATCGGGGTTGTCCTATTTCAGTCTTGCATAAGGTCCTTCCTGTTGATCATGTAGTGCTTGAGATATTTGGTTTTGATTTTATTCTTAGGATGGATTGGTTACATGATTCATATGCCTCTATTGATTATAGAACTCAGAAAGTTAAATTTCAGATTCCTAATGAGCCTGCTTTGGAATTGGAGGGTAGTGGCTCTATTGTTAAAGGTCAATTTTTTATTTCGTATCTCAAACACCGGAGGATGATTTCTAAGGGGTGCCTCTATCATATTGTGAGGCTTAGAAATGTGGAATCTGAATCACCTACTCTTGAGTTGGTTCTGGTGGTTAATGAGTTTTCGAATGTATTCCCTGAAGATTTGCTAGGTATTCCTCTTTATAGGGAAGTGGATTTTGGCATCGATCTCCTTCTGGATACTCAACCTATTTCCATTCCTCCTTATCGTATGGCGGCAGCCGAGTTAAAAGAGTTGAAGGATCAATTAAAAGACTTGTTAGAGAAAGGCTTTATTAGGCCAAGCATTTCACCTTGGGGTGCTCCGGTTTAGTTTTTAAGAAATAAGGATGGGTCCTGTAGAATGTGTATTGACTATCAATAATTGAACAAGGTAACCATCAATAATAAGTACTCGTTGCCTAGAATTAATGACTTATTTGATCAACTTCAAAGAGCCACTCATTTCTCAAAGATAGATCTTTGTTCGGGCTATCATTAGTTGAAGGTGAGGGAGTGCGATATTCCCAAGACAGTCTTCCAAATTAAGTATGGGCATTTTGAATTTGTGGTAATGTCATTTGGTTTGACCAATGCTCCAACTGTGTTTATGGATCTTATGAATCGAGTGTTCAAACCATTCCTTGATAATTTTGTGGTTGTTTTCATTGATGATATCCTGGTATACTCCCAAAATGAGCAAATGCATATGGATCACTTGAGGTGGGTTCTTCAGACTTTGAGGGAGAAGCAATAATTTGCCAAGTTTAGTAAATGTGAGTTTTGGTTGGGTGAAGTTGCTTTTCTTGGTCATGTGGTATCCGTTGATGGTATTAAGGTTGATCCCAAGAAGATTGAAGCGGTAAAAAATTGTCTTAGACCATTGACTCCTTCTAATATTCGAAGTTTCCTCGGGTTGGCTAGTTATTATCGGAGGTTTATTGAGGGTTTCTCATCCATTGCATCCCCATTGACTAAGTTGACTCAAAAGAAGGCCAAGTTTGTATGGTCGGATGAGTATGAGAAGAGTTTTTAGACTTTGAAGGACCGACTCATATTGGCTCATATCTTGACTCTACCAAATGACTTAGATGGTTTTGTGGTATATTGTGATGCTTTTCTGATTGGGTTGGGTTGTGTGCTTATGCAACTTGGTAAGGTGATAGCTTATGGACTGAGAGTAGTTGAAGGTGCATGAACAAAATTACCCGACTTATGATCTTGAATTGGCAGCAATGGTAGTTTCTTTAAAGATTTGGAGACACTACTTGTGTGGGGTTCATGTCGATATTTTCACCAATTGTAAGAGTTTGCAATATGTGTTCATCTAAAGAGATCTTAACTTAAGGCAAAGGAGATGGTTGGAGCTATTTAAGGACTACGACATGAGTGTATTGTATCATCTCAACAAGGAGAATGTTGCAGCCGATTCTCTTAGTATGGATAGTGTGTCTCATATTGATAAAGGGAAGAAGGAATTGGTAAAGGATGTACACCGTTTAGCTAGGTTGGGTGTTAGATTGGCTAACTTCGATGATGGTGGTATTCTTGTTCAGAATAGGTCTGAGTCTTTTGTGATTATTGATGTCAAGGCAAAATAATATTTAGATCCCACTTTGGTTGAGTTAAAGAAGTTGGTTGCCGAAAAAAAGATAGAGGTTTTATCCTAAGGGGGAGATGGTGTACTCTGGCATCAAGATTGGTTGTGTGTTCGTTGATGGTCTTAGGGAGGTGATCATGAGTGAGGCCCATAACTCCCAATATTCTATTCATCCGGGATCCACTAAGATACATCGGGATTTGAGAGAAGTGTATTGGTGGCATGGTATGAAGAAGAACATAGCCAAGTTCGTATCCAAATGCCCAAATTATCAACAAGTAAAAGTAGAACACCAGAGGCCCGATGTCTTAACTCAAGATATTGAGATTCCTACTTGGAAGTGGAAAGATATGAATATGGATTTTATGGTTGGCTTGCCTCGTATCCGGAAGCAATTTGATTCTATTTGGGTTATTGTTGATCGGATGACCAAATCGACTCACTTTTTATCGATCAAGACTACCTTCGATGCTGAAGAATATGCGAAGTTGTATATCCAAGAGTTGGTTAGATTACATGGAGTGCCTATGTCTATTATATCAGATCGTGGTACCTAATTTACTTATCACTTTTGGAGATCGTTTCAAAGAGGGCTTGGTACTAAAGTTAAGTTGAGCACCAGTTTTCATACTCAAACCGGTGAGCATTCTCAGAGGATGATTCAAACTTTGAAATATATGTTGAGGGCTTGCGTATTAGAATTTAAAGAAAATTAGGATGATCATATACCACTTATTGAGTTTGCCTACAACAATAGCTTTTATGCTAGCATCAGTATGACTCCATTTAAATCTTTGTATGGTACGAGGTGTAGATCCCCAGTGGGATGGTTTGAGTTGGGTGAGATAGCTTTGATAGGCCTGGATTTGGTGGTTGAGGCTATGGAAAAAGTATAGTTGATTAGAGAAAGGTTGAGAACGACTCAAAGTCGTCAAAAGTCTTATTAAGATGTAAGAAAGAGGGACCTTGAATTTCATGTTAGTGATTGGGTTTATGTGAAGGTTTCACCTATGAAGGATATAATGTATGTTGGTAAGAAAGGCAAGTTGTGTCCCTGATATGTCGGGTCGTACGAGGTTGTTGAATGGATTGGTTATGTGGCTTATAGATTGAATTTGCCTTTGGGTATGAGTTCTATTCACCCGGTGTTTCATCTTTCTATGTTGAGGAAGTTGGTTAGTGATCCCAATTTGGTTGTGCCTTTGGAAGGTGCTGAAGTTGAGGAGAACTAGACTTATGAAGAGGTACCTATTTAAATTTTGGATAGACAAGCGAAGCAACTTCACAACAAGGATGTGGGTTCACTTAAGGTGCTTTGGAGAAATCAATGTGTGGAGGGTGCTACATGGGAAGCGAAGTCGTACATGATGAGGCAATATCTCTATCTCATCCAATCTACTCAATCCTAAGGTACTAGGTTCTTTCCATTCCAAATGGTCCTAATTCTTTACCTCTTGAGTTTCATGACATGACATGCATACATGTGCATGAAAATGATTTAAATGATGTTTTGACATGAGTTTTGATGACTTTATGATTTTCAAATGATGAATTATGCATTATGTCTTTATGTTGAGATATTTCATGTTTAAGTCAAGCTTTTCAAGCCTTGTTTTAACTCATTCGAGGAAGAATGTTCCCAAGGGGGAGATATTTAACAACCTAAAAATTTTGAAAACTGTATTGATGCTTAGTTCACTGATTACAAGCTTGTTTGGTGTGGTTTATGGTTGCATGTGTCCCATTCATCAAGCTCTGGGCAAAGGAGTCTCATTGGTTAAGCTTTTTATGAGAACCATTAGAAAGGTCAACTTTAACTGGTCATATCTCTTAGCACAAAATGAAGTAAGTAGTCCATGACCTGTCAAATTGAAGATATTTGAGTTATCTTTCCAACGCGCTTAGTTTCACTTGATTCGGAGTTCGAATGGAGAAGTTATGACCTTTTTTGTAAAGCTGCTTGTGCAAAGATTTGAACTGGAAATTTGACTAAGGCAATGCTCCAGGAGACCCTATACGGGTTGTGAAGCACTAAATGGTCCGTGTGGAGGTCTCGTCTGACCTCCCATGAGGCATGGTGAAGTGTTTCGTGAAGGTCTCGACTTAAGGATTGGTTCTAAGTATAAGGTTAACGTTCCGGAACTTGCGTCATCGAGATGGAAGGCCATATGTCCTGTGGTGCCTTAGACGACTCGTGTGGCAGCCTATGGTGCCAACCCTTACCTGGATATTGGCCAAGTGAGGTACCATAGACCAGTATATAGTTTTTCTGTCACTTGACGGGCCGTGAGGGCTTCCATATAGGCGTCAGGGTGAAAATTTTCTAAGTAATGTTTACAGTCTCGGAACATCGCCAAGGGACATTTTTCCAACTGTTGCTTGACGGAAGGGTACACGACCCATACACCTTTATACGGTCCGTGAAGTGGGTCTTTAAAATGACCCCTGACATCCTTTTTAAGGCTCATTCATTAATGGTTTAATTGTAATTTTGGTGATTTTCTAAGGTCGTTTTAGTCTTCCTAAGCCCTCCCAAACATTTGATTTAGCCTATACTCCTCCATTCCTATTCAAATTCATTTCAAACACTTAGAATATTTAAACTCTCTCATCTAAAGCTCTCTTCCAAGTATGGGTCGAAGGATTCAAGTTGGAATTCAAGGAAGTCTTCTTCTTCAATTATTTTTCTCTATAAAGCTTCTAGTTAATCATGGCATGTGGGTTTGATTCATTGTCCTCTTTCAACCATAAAGACACCAAAACTCTTTTACACTTGATTTAATGAAATTTAAGCTTTCTTTAAATATGAGTCTTTAAATTCATTGTTGATTTGATTAAATTAAAGTGTGGGTTGTATTTATTTGATGATTTTAAAGTGATTTAAGTTCAATTATCATGGATTACATTGAGATTATGAAGACTCAATTATGCGTGTCCTCTTAATTCTTCAATTCAAGCATGGGTAGTATGAATTATATTTTTAATTGTGGATTTCATTATGAAATAAGAATGAATCTATCTTATTATGATGATTTAAATTTTGATCTTCATTACCCATTTTATCCATTCATTATTCATGGCATTTGCATTCATGAGCATGGATTTTATGAAATTATGATGTGGGTTATGTCCCAATTATGTTTATGAATATGTTTCCAAATAATGGGTATGATTAGGTTGCGATCACACTATGTTTATGATATGGCTCTTTGAGCAAATGGTGGGTGTTTTTACTATATGTACATGTTTAAAGGAGCATAGGATTGAGGTTGGAGGCGGGTGTACTATCTCTAAGGGTCCATACTCCTTTCTCGTACCTATGTAAAGAGTGGAGCTATTTTTACGCATAAAAGTATGTCATGAAGGATGATTTAGCTTTCTAGTCACGTATGTATGAAAGTAAATAGAGTGATTTGGCCTTTAAGCCCAATTATGAATGGTTATGATTTCATAGTACTTATCCTCTTTTTAAAAGCATGTATATGTATTCTTGTGGGATGATGGCTTAGCACCGAGGGATTCGAGGCGGGGTGAACTATCTCCAAGGGCCAATACTTCTTTCCGTCAAACTATGTGCCAAACATAGATTCATGTTTATGCCTTTTATGAGATAATTATGTTAAGAATGGATCTAGCTTTGGCAAGTAGGTCACCTCTTTATCCGTTGTGGGGTAGAAGATGGAGTTCCAAGTTATAACTCACTTGGTCTTATGTCGGTTAAGGTCCTATCCCTATTATGTTTATATGACTAAGCATTCATGCATCATGGATTTCATGGCATATTGATGTTGTATCCTTTCTTATATTCTTCTTTCTATATATGTGTCCTTGTCATCTAACATTTGTTTATAGGTTATAGATGACCATATGCATTGCATGCCCGCATACTTAGTACATTCAAACATACTAACACATACTCTTTTGTATAATGATTTAACCATGTCAGGACTGGAGACTACATCTATCCACTTCTTGAGGGTTAACTTGGATCTTTGAGTATCATTGTGGTGAGTCCTATGATCCACAGACAATATCTACCATTTGTCTAGCTCTTATGTTATGTTGATTATGTCTTTACTTTGAGGGTGAGCCTGGGACATGTCTTGGCCCCTACCCTAATCTAGACTAGAGGCATTGTTAGACACCATGGAGTCTTCTATACAGATATGTTATGTGTATACTTAAGATGTTATGATTATGTACTATGCATGGATGGACTGATTATGTTTATGCTATTATGATATGATTAATGGAAATGTATTTATATGGAAAGTCCCAAGCCCCGCCTTATCCCCATAGCATGAGCCATAGTTACTTGACCCTTAGAACATTTGCTAATTGATCTGTGGTTTATGCAAATCCCTTCCCTAATGACATCCCCATAGCATGAGTCCAAAGTTTCGTAATCTCTTAGAATTATGTGTTTATTGTTTAATTACGCGGTTCTGAACCAATGATATGTTAAATGATGCTAAGAGGCTTTTTTAAGGACTCTTGGATTCTCATTTGTCATGTCACACCTAGTACCTACTTCCGGGTTGTGATAATGAGGCAAGCTTTCAAAAGCTCAAGGAGTTATTGACTTCAGCACCTATTCTTGCTTTGCCTGAGGAGAGAGTGTCATTTGTGGTATATTGTGATGCTTCTAGTGTTGGTTTGGGTGGTGTATTGATGCAGAGGGGAAAGGTGATAACATATACCTCGATACAATTGAAAGTGAATGAGAGGAACTATCCTACCCATGACTTAGAGGTTGCTATAGTAGTGTTTGTGTTGAAGTTCTGGCGACATTATCTTTATGGGGTGTTTGTAAGATCTTACCGATCACCGGAGTATCAAATACATCTTTTCTCAGCCTAATTTGAACATGAGACAACATAGGTAGTTGGAGTTGCTAAAGGACTATGATATCTCTATTCTATATTACTTAGACAAGACAAATGTAGTGGCGGATACTTCTAGATGGAAGGCCACTAGTATGGAGAGTTTGGCATTCTTGAGGGCTGAAGAGAGCCCTTAGCTTTGGTGGTTCAGCCACTTGCTAGACTAATGGTCCAGTTAGATATTTTTCCTCCTCAGAGTATTTTTGCCTTTGTTGAAGCTAGATCTTCATTTCTTGATTAGATTTGTGCTCATCAGTTTGAAGATTCCAGACTATGCTTGATTCATGACAAAGTGTTAAGGGGTGAAGCCAAGGCAACTATTATTGATTCTGAGTGTGTTTTGAGGATAAATGATAGAGTCTGTGTGCCTACGGTAGGGGATTGGGTGAGATTGATATTGGAGTAGGCCTATTGTGCTAGATATTACATCCATCCTGGTATGGCAATGTTGTACCATGATCTAAAACAATATTATTGGTGGTTTGGGATAAGAAGGGACATAGCTGAATTTGTAGCAAAGTGTTTGAATTGCCAACAGGTAAAGTATGAGCACCAAAGGTCCGGTGGAATGATGCATAGGATGCCCATTTTCGAGTGGAAATGGGAGCGAGTGACTGTGGATTTTATTATAGGTTTGCCTATAGCCTTGAGCAAGTTTGATTCAGTTTGGGTGGTTGTTGATCATTTGACCAAGTCAACTCACTTCTTACCGGTGAAGACCAACTACAGTGTGGAGAAGTTTGCTAGGTAGTATATCCGAGATATTGTTAAATTACATAGTGTCAGTGTCTATAGTATTTGTCATGACCCGGTGATTGGGTCTAGGAGTGACATGGCGATTGGGAACCCGAGAATCCCCAAACAAGCCTCGTAGTAACCATATATATATCATCAGTTCTGAAGCGCATAATTAAATAACACACACATAGTTTCTATGGGGAAAGGGGGCTTGGACTAAAGCTATGGGGAGTTCATAGGGGTTGGAATTTGCATGGATTCATATAGCACATAACACATAAGAACTAAGGGACGGGTAAGTATGACTCACGCTATGGGGATAGAGAGTGGCTTAGGACTTTCCACATCTCCACATCTCATTATAAGATATCTTCAAAACATAAGCATAACACAATATAGTCATAGGCTAGCCTCCATAAGCAACATACAACAAGTATAGCATGATAGTGTTGACACCCAATTTTGACCGACCTAGACCCCTTTTTAGATCGTCACCTAGTTAAAATAGGTATTTTTTAAAACTTTTAAAATAAATGAGTTTATTTCAAATTTTTATCCTATAATTACGTATTTTAAATACTTTCAAAAAATAAATGGAATAAATAATAAACAGATTCTGTCTTTACCATAAGTTTTTATTACTATCATTTATTTTATTATTATTTTAATAATAAATATTTTTAATATTATTATTATTATTAATGTCAACATCATATTTTCAAAATATTATATGCTTATGTATACATATATTTTTATATTATATTGCACACAAAAATAAATATATATTTAATGCATTACGTAGTAATTTTAAAACATATAACGTATTTTCTTTACATAACGATTATTATTAAAATATTACGTCTTATGATTGATTAGGTGACGGTCTATTCAATTTCATCCTAATTTATTTAATTCGTAGCATTTCTACCATTTTTATTTTCAATTCTAGTCAATTTTCTTGAAATTTATTTCAATCCAAGCCAATTCTTTTACAATTTCTTCCAACTCTAGCCTAAATTGATCAATTTTGGCCCAATCTTAAATTCCAATTTTTATTTTCTACCATTTAAATTCTGGATTATC
>JBCEWC010002418.1:0-34563 GCA_038996855.1 Solanum aculeatissimum
ACTAAGTGTAAAATTATCTCTTGATTTCATAAATTGGACAAGTATTGTTGGACATCCTAAAATAATATAGGGGCCAAGTAAAGATGGACGGAAGGAGTATATCATACTATAAAAATTTCAAGACAAATTTAAAGATTTGTCATTGTGAAATATCTCATGAACCTCTAATGAATGATTGCAAAACTTCATCTTTGATCAATTTTATTTTATATATATTTTCCGATAGAATATAAAACTTTACGTCATACACTATACTCGTTTTCCAAAATTTCATGACATGAATATTTTCACGAAAAAATTAGCCGGACATTAATAAACAACATCTACAACAAAAAATCAAATAATCTTAATTGATAACAAAGTTTTTCCAATAATCCTCTTTCTTCCTATTACCATTGGAATATAAGCTTTTCTAATGACTAACGTAGAGATATAGCATAAGTTCTTTGATAATTTCTATAACATAAGTTCTCCAATATATAAATTCCCCAATGGCCAGTGATGATTCAAAGAGTGTGATTCTTGGTAAGAATACCCTCAAATGTGATTCCAGGACCAAATGCCAGAATCAATCCTCAATCAGTCATGCCTTTTTTCTCCTCTAACATGTATTTCAGCACATACACAATCGTATTACTACTTGCATTTCCATAATATGTCAAAGCTCTTATGCTAGCACTTGATTTCTCAGGAGACAATTCCAACTTTTTTTCTAGCCTGTTTAAAATAGCAGGACCACCTAGATGAACTGCCCAAAATAGTTTGTTGTATTCTATATCATTGATTCCAGAAATACTTATTAACTTGTCACAGACATCCTCAATATTGTCTTCAATTATCTGAGGTAGTTCTCTTTCTAGCTTGAAGCTAATTCCTTATTTAGTAAGTCAGTAAGAGGTGGCAAAATCAATCCTTTTTTTTATGTAATCTATCCAAGTTAAAACAGGCTTGTTATTGGATTGATTACTCAATTAATAGTTATTATTTCAAAAGTTATTTTTCTTATTGACTCGTCAAATTATTGGGCCAAAACAGGTTGAAGAGATCTAAACAGACAAATCAAAATACAACTCAAACATACAAAATTAGACATGGAGATTAAGAAACATGAAAGGATTTAAGCTAAGAAAAATACTCTTTTTGCTCCATCTTATGGAAGTGTTTGACTGTGTAAGTTGTTTAAGAAAGAAAAATCTATGGAACTTATGATTTACAACATGTCATGATACATTTAAAGGCTATAAAAGCATGCTATTTAAGGTAACAAAGTTAAAAGTTTTCAATTTTAAAAGCTTGATTTTTTTGAAGAACATACAATGAAACATAGGGACTATTTGCTTTCTAATTTGTTTGTAAAAGCAAATTTGGGTCATGAAGCATTTATTGATTTAATCCATTTTGACCGGCCAATTTGCCAACATTACCTGCCATCAATGATCTTTTCTGTATCAGGCAAGAAATACTGAATAACAATATGCAATTCAAAAAGAGGCCTTTCAATTTTTCAAATCGGGTTAGATTTGATTATCCTTGCTCCAACACCATCACCAAAAAGAGTCGCTCCAATTAAATCATATGGCCTATCAACACTTGGTGGTTTGAACCCAGTAATAGTAGTCTCAGAAGTAGCTAATAGGACCCTGCTTCCTGGATTATTCTCAGCAATGTCCTTAGCAACACGAAGGCCAGCGACTCCACCAGAACAACCGACAATTGCTTCAATTCATTAAGAACAGGAACAAAAGTGACTATTCAATTACACAAAGAAGTAAGCACACAGGAAAGAAAATGGGAAAGTCGTTAATCAAGAACGAATCCGTCTGTAAAATTACACAAAGCACTAAGCAAAAGTGTAAAGAAGCAAAAAAATCACTGAAGGAAACCTACATATGTCCGATTCAGAATTCTATGTGAAAGCCTTGAATCTCGAAAGGAAATTTTACTCCGAAAAGCAAGGAATGGAAGAGAAATAGAGGGATATTTACCTCATGGAGAAGAAGAAAGAAAGGGGCAGTAGCTGCTGAGAGCGAAGCGATGTATCGAATAATTTCAGGAGATGAAAAGGTAGCAAAGAGACACTATGTATCGGATAATATCAGGAGGCGAAAGGGTAGCAAAGAGACATTAAGAAGAAGAGATGCATTAGTATATTTTTTTAATTCGGAAAAAAAGGAAAAAGGTTTCCTGATTGATAGGAGATGAAATGTAAGCAGGTCTAACATCCTCTTTTATATATATACAAATTTTGTAGAAGTCTAAAATAAAGATAGAATAAAGGAACATTTGTGGAAAAATTGAATGTGTGCGCAACTGATACTGATGAATAGTACGCTTGTAAAAAAAACACAAAATAAAAAGGGGATGTAATTATGAAAAACAAAGGAAGGTATTCTATTGCAAAAGCATAAAAAATAGGAACTAGCGTCTCAAGGTAATTTAATTATGAAAAGACAGTAAGGTTATAATAGCATGAAATCTTAAAAAAAGAGCAACTTACTGAATGGTGCAGGAGGCATTTAGTATCCTGGGTTTAAGTTTTTTCTATCCATATGAAAAATCCTGATGAGAATGGAAAGTGTGAGAAGGTGCCCAGTGATTGTAGGCGACAGGAGTTTAGCAAAGTGCGTGCAAATGTTAAAGGAGCGTACAGAATGATCTTGTGTGAGTGTAGGAGGTGCAAGGCTGAACCTAATAGCCTACATTGAAGATATATGATTTTTTATAAAAACAAGTTAGCTATGGGAAACTTCTGAAGAGCTGAGATATGGCCACAGTGGCAAAGTAGCAAGCTACAAGACAGTTTGATATGTTGCGCAACCACATGATCCTATTTAGATATTAGTAAAAATAATAGTCAAAAATCAAATATAACAGGACAAAGTATTGCCAATCTGGAAAAAGAGGCCATGTGGTTTTCACATAAGTTCCCTCTCATGTATATTAAGCTAGACATATTACAGATGACATAGTTTCATCTCTCCATATTTTAAAACCATAGTTGAAATAACGAAATTCAGCAGCATTAACGTAATCTGATATCCAATTACTACAACATCACTTATGAAATAAAGGACAGAGATAGAAAATATTGTTATTTTTTCATTCTACAGAGACAAATATCCATTCTATAGAAGATACAATATCTTGTTAAATTCCACAGAAACAAACATCTAATGTGTGCTATAGAGTATCAAAACAATGTCTCAACACTCGCAATGTTTCTGAAGAGGCGTAGCAAAGTGCAAAAGTAATGAAGCGGAAAAGGTCGCTGCTGAGGGTGGCTAAGGATGAAGGACCGTTTGAAGTCTATATAAGGGAAGTGTAGAAAGTCTCGACAATAGCAAAAAATTAATAAAAAGAAATTATTGGCTTGTGATGGAGCCACATAGGCGGGCTGCAATCTTACTCTTTGAAAATATCTCACCAACTCCAAAAGGTACATACATAACCCACATACAAGCTTTTTAATGGACTTCTTAAATGGATCTTTGAAACACATGTTCCTTCTGCTAAAATTTAGCTTTTGAAAAATGGCCTTTTGGCCTGCAACATTTAAAATGTCCAATATTATAGTAGTCTCTGTCATGAATCTAAAAGATTCACTCTTAATAACATTAGAAGGGGAAAAGATTAAAAAAATGGGAAAAGAAATTTTGATGACTTCGTGAAAAACGAACCTTCCTCTTTGAAAATACCCTCTCGAAGCAAGCTCTATGAATTCTAGGGGCAAGCAGCCAACACATAAGTGTGATACATCTACTTTAAAAGTAAAAAGTGCAGATTTTTTAAGGTAAAGAAAACTGTAAATTTTGTTTCGCCTACCAGATTACCCAAATATTGTAACTGTAAAATAATAGAACACAAAATCAAAGAATATATAACTCAATTTTCCATGAACCAATGGAATTTCAAGAGTGGCCATTGTAGGCCCCTGTTCTATCTTTGTAAAGAAACCCTTATGATATTAAAGCAATCATCCATTCATAAATTCTTCCCTCTAGTATTGTAGATGAATCACCGTGAAGATAATTGGAAAGTAGGAATTAAGCGCCGACATTAGATGATTAGTAATTCTAGCAAAGATTCATAAAGCAACCCCAAGTTATACGCAATCCGCCATATAAGATATGAAAGTTGGAGTAATAGGAAAAGGAGGGGAAAGGGATAGGGAAAGTGAACAGGAGGAAGGGACTCACAGTCCCTTTTGGGAGATATGATAAAACGAAAGGAAGCGACTCCAAAGTAATGCACCATTTGGGATTTTTTCTTTTACTTTGTGGGTTTTTAAATGTTTATTAAAGGAAAAATTGTAAAAAAGAAAAGGATATTTTTAGTGTTGTGCTTAGAAGATGCCACATCAGCGGTTAAACATCCTCTTTTATATATATACAAACTTTTTGCCCTCAAATTCCTTCAGTTGACCAATTGCATACTCATCAATGACATCAACCATGTAAAGCACCTCGTACCCATTCTTCTTCAGTTTCTCTAAGAAGGGAGAGTTCTCAACAACTTTCTTGCTCTCACCAGTAATGTAGTAAATATCATTCTGGCCCTTCTTCATTCTAGTTACATAGTCCTTCAAACTGGTCATCTCATCACCTTTCTTGGTGGAGTGGTATCTCAGCAATTTGGCAAACTTTGACCTGTTCTGAGAATCCTCATGGATGCCAAGCTTGAGGTTTTTAGAAAAGGCTTCATAGAACTTGTTATAGTCCTCCTTTTTCTCAACAATTTCAAAGAAAAGCTCAATACACTTCTTTACCAAATGCTTGGGAATAACCTTTAGGATCTTGTTCTACTGCAACATCTCTCTGAAGATGTTGAGAGGAAGGTCCTCAGAATCCACAATATCCTTCACAAAGCTCAAATATTCAGAAATCAACTCCTCACTATTATCCATGATAAACACACGACGAACATACATATTAATATTGTTGGGCTTCTTCTTTGTGTCAAAGAGGTCAAAAGGAGTCCTTTTTGGAATAAAGAGAATGACCTTGAAATCCAACTGACCATCAACAGAGAAGTGCTTCACAACAAGATATGGCAAATAATTAAACAATTTAACCACCAATAAATACAAATAAATATCAGCCATGGCAAACAATTTAACCACCAATAAGACCAAATATTTCATATCCTATGATGTAATGACATCCAGATAACTTTTAGGCGTGAATAAGTAACATACTGAAAAGTTGATCATAGAAAACAACATCTTTAAGAAAAGTAAGGCAAAAAAATTGAGGTCCCAAGCCACTACTTTAGTGGCCTTATATAGTAGAGCAGATAATGTCCCGGACAATCACATCAAGCTATCCACGAATATAAAATAGATAAAAAAAAATTCAAAAAATAAGAACTCAAGACTGCTCATATTTCAGAATTACAGAGAGCCACAACACTACAGTATCCTAAAAGATAACCTTAAGCTATCCATGAAGAAAATACAGATAAAAATACCTCCAAATAAAAACTCAACTACTCTTAACATGATCAAATTCCAACATCATAGAGAGCAATGGCACTATAGTATCCTAGATTATCACGTTAAGCTATCATGAAGCAATACATATAAAAACCATAAAAAAACCTCAGGCTCCTCCATAATTATCAAATTTCAAAATCACAGTGTCACGATCCAATTTAGGATCATGACCGGCGCTAAGGGGGAGAATCCCAAAGCAAGCCTTCCTAGAATTTTGCAGAAAATCGAGCAGAGTTTTCTCTATTTTTAGGCCTATCCAAAATTGTACCTGTCTCAGAATTCAGCAACACAACTACTAAATAGTTAACATAAGTCACCATATCAATTTTTAATCTATTCTCTACGCAATAATACTAATCCCTCACCGACAATAGGAATAAACTTAAACTCAATCACATATCTAGAATGACAAAAGAATACTCATGACTCTAATTAAGAAAATGACTATGGAGCAACTCTAAGAATTCAAGAAAAGGTCCATAACAAAAAAATAAGCTTGTTTACCCCACGAACAAGAGCGGGGCTCACCATGGAATCAACTTGCTACTTTTAGCTAATTAAATCCTCGCCAATATCACTTGTATTCTCTGTTAGAAAAAAAATAGTGAGGAGTGAGACGCTAGCTCGGTGAGTAATAATAATAACCACAATCATTTTAATAAGGGACAAGTCAGAAAATATGCTAGTATAATAGTCAAAAATTCATGTAATAAATGCTCTTTCATTAAAATCGATAGCTATAATCAATCTTGTTGTCTCATATAAACAAATTAGCTTAACCACTTGAAAATAAGCCCAGTAAAACACATTCATATCAAATCATATATATTCAGGAGGTTTCTAAGGATGAATCATGTAATAGGTATGTCTATCTTCTTAAAGAATAGACGGTAACCGTAAATTTCATATCAATAAATTCCTACTCGAGGGATATCGGTAACGGGTATGCTAGTTCTACCTTTCCACTAGCGAGTGTTCTATCACTAATCAGAAAATACAAGGTGCACCAGGTCTAACGAACTCGCCGTTAGCTACGGGATTCATCAAGGTCTACTCCCATTAATACTTTTCTTTATAAACCATATAAACTTTTCAAAGTAGTACTAGACATTTCAGTCTTATAAGCATATCATGTCAAACTCAATGAAAACACATGTAAAAGTACTTATATCTCAAGTAAATGTAAAATCCGTTCACTAACAGTAATCATCTCAATTTTTAATATACTTGTAATACAAGTAACTATTTTGGTATCAAATCAAGTAAAAGACTTGTCTCATATGCAAATTCAAATCATTCAGTAACAATTTATTTATAAAACATGTAAAAATCATGAAAACTTATAAAACACAAATTGAGTTAAGATTACTACTCACAGTACTCATGTCGAAATACCAAAATCATCACCTCAAGCAAATCCATATGATTTTTTTTTCCTTCGATCAATCCTATGTGCTCACTGTGTTGTCAATATACAGATGGCTTCCCATGAATTATTTTCTCGCCTTCAAAAGCCCATTTATTCCCCAATTCTAGCTCCTTCTCTCCAAATCCTTGCCAACCTTGGTGGCTGAAATCCATAGTGATTGAATCTGACAAAGCAAGAATGGTTGCGGAGAGTCCAACACAAAAGTTGCAGAAGAACCCAAGCCTAATCCCAGTGGAAGCTTAGAATTGACAATTGCTTTGACTGGTTTGCGTCCATCGATTAAGGTAAACCACCAAAGAAAAGCCATGACACTAGCAACAAGACCTATATTTGCCTCAGCGATGTTTTGCTCATCAACTAGAGAGGCAATTAATCTAAGTGTCTCCAGAGAGCATGAGGAAGGTGGAATGTGAGTCTCCAAGTTTGGAAAACCTCTTTAATTCTTGCAACTGGACAGGAAAATTCTAAGAACACATCCTTAAGATGGAGGCTTTATGTTTCGTCCTTATCAGTAGGAGTAAGAAATCGAAAGAAGACGTAAGTATAGGGATCGATGGAGGCAACAAAGGCAGCTGACCTGTGAACTACAACATGTTCTTCGACTAATATCATTTTTCCAAGAGCCCTAGCTCTCACCTCCATTTTTTTTTTCTCTTCCCCTTTTTCGTTTTTAGCTTACCAGATTGTTCATGGGCTTTAGCCCATTGACTAATTTTATTTATTTTTTTTGAAAAAAAAGAAAAGAAAATTACTTTAGCATCCTTCCTTTAATATGGGTGTTACACAAAGACAACGATCGCTGATAAATAGTATCCCTTAGCATCCTAGACGATCAAGTTAACCTATCTATGAAGACAATAAGAATCCTCAAATTGCTCTTAAATAATCAAATATCAAAATCACATTGGTCGATGACAATATAGTACCCTAAAAGATCACATTAAACTATATTACCTTAAAATAATCAAATTTCAAAATTACAAAGAGCAATGAAATTACAGTATCCTACACAGAGAATTCATAATAACAAAAAATAAACTCAACAGTCGTAAGTTTACATCAGAAGAATTTCTGATGAGTTCACAGAGAAAGATCTCTTTGTTGCTGTAGAAAGTGTGGACAATAAGACTGAGAAGCTGATTGATCTCAGCCTGTAATGCAAACGTCTTTGTGTCTGCCTTTTTTGGTAGATCTCAGAGTTGCTACTGCTATGAAGAAAATTCTCAGGAGAATTGATGAAAAAGTAAGGCTAAAATCTAAAAAAAAGAGAGGAGATTTACCTTGACAACGAGGAGTACATTGGGGCTGATTCCGTAATACTCTATGGAGAAGAATAATCTCTATCCTATATCCTCTATTTAGGGGAGTAATCCCTAAAATAAAGACGTCATTACAACCAAAATTATTTCTGTAAATCAGATTATGTATTCCTCCATTCAAATAAAAATAGGTGTACGAGGTTGTCTTTCGGTTAAAAGACATCAATTCCAGTACTTACTGGAGATAATTCTTCCGCGTGGATTGGAATGAAAGCAGTATCAACTTCTCCATCTTTGGGGCAATGAGTTTCACATCCATGGTGAAGAAAGGCTTTTTTGTTCACTTTGTCGTCTATGTAATTGGTGTGCAACTCAAGCGGGTACAATCTATGAGGAGGGCGGAGAATATTTTTTGTATAGGAGTTCTTATTTCTTGACGCAACAGGGGTGAGAGGGGCGAAGAGACTAGTTTTCTCGTTTACGGAGGTGGCGTATTACTGAATCTGATTTTGAGGGGAAAAAGATACGCTTTATGAAAAGTACAGGAGGGGTGCAAAGGTTGCAGGAAGGGTATAATTGTAAATGTATAAGGAAAAATAGATTGATGGATTGTGGTGGCGCCACGTATGCGGGCTGCCAATCCTCATATATATATATATATATATATAAGTTAGATAAAGTATTTTATTAAGTTAAAAAAATATTAAAAATAATCTAATTATTATTTCAGAAAGGGCCTAAAATGTTTTTCAACATCTTTCATTGAATTAATAAATTTTAAATGAATGTTTTCGTTATTTTCCTATTTTTTCTTATTTTTTTTTGTCATAAGTTGAAAATTTTTTAAATTTAAAATGATGGACAAGATCTAAAAAAATATGTGGAAGAGAGAGGAAGTGAGGGGAAAGGGGGGCCCGAGGAGGTGAGTGTAGAAGTAGAGGACTAAGCTTTTTTTTAATTTTTAATTTACTGTGAAATCCAAAATCAGACAAATCATATGAGCCCTTATGTTACATAATTTAAAATTATTTTACCAATGAAGGGTCTAAAATGTTCATAAACTATGGGATTTGGTATAGTATTGCCCTCCATCCACCTTATAAGTGTGGACCGTTAAAAATACGAATATTTTTGAGCTAAAAGGTTGACGTCAAAGGTATTTGGGACCAAAGGTGAATGAAGAATATTTTTGTGCAAATTCAAATAGTTGAGGGGTATTTTAGGCCCTTTTTGGTTACCATTTATTACAAAAATTGGTCATTTGATCATATTTGTTGTTGGCATCTTGGCAGTGTACTTTCTTCTCTTCTATTCTTCTACTTCACTCTTTTTCTTCCATATTTAGCCACTAATGACTTTGGTCATTCAATTATTCTCCTCCTCCTCCTCCTTGTTTTCCCTCTCTATCCTCTTTTTTTGTTGGGAAAGCACTAATAAAAATGCATGACAAGATAGTAGCAGAAGAATATCGAAGTCTAAACTTTCTTTTCTATTTCAATCAAGAGGAGGCAAATAAATTCAAGGATAAACACAATTTTGGGTAGAAAGTATATCAACAATAACAAATATGGAAAGATAAAATTAAATCAATATACAAGATATCAAGATTTACATGAAAACTCTCTTTGAAGTGAAAAGTAAAAATAACGTGACCAAAGTTCCACTTTAATCAATAAAAATTACAATATTCTCCAAAATGGCCACCAAACGAATGCTATACAAGGAGCAACAATAACTACAAGATAGCACCAAAGAACTAGAAAAGAACGGAAGTAAAATTACCAAAAAACAAAAAAAACTACTGTTCACAAGATCTAAGAAGCAAAGGAGGGGGAATTGAGTGTAGAGAGTAGAGACTAAGAGTTTTGGTGTTTTTAATTTACTATGAAACCCAAAATCAAGCAAATTATATGAGCTCTTATATTAAGTAATTTAAAATTATTTTAACGGAGCAGGGCCTAAAATGTCCATAAACTATGAGATTTAGTATAATATTATCCTTTATCCACTTTATAAATGTGGACTATTAAAAATAAGGATATTTTTAAATCAAAAGTTGACGTCAGGGGTATTTGGGAACCAAAAGATGGATGGGGAATATTTTTATACCAATTCAAATAGTTGAGGGACATTTTAGGTCCTTCACTGTTATCATTTATTACAAAAATTGGTCATTTGATACTCTTTGGTATTGGTGTCTTGGTGATGTGCTTTCTTCTCTTCTTTTCTTCTACTTCACTATTGTTCTTCCATATTTAGTCACTAATGGCTTCATCATTCGATTATTCTCCTCCTCCTCCTTTCCCCTCTTCTTTTTCTTCTCCTTCTTCTTCTCCTCCTCCTCCTCCTCACAAAACTAAATCAACATACAGGATATCAAGATTTACGTGGAAATTCTTTTTGAAGTGAAAAGTAAAAATTATGGCACCAAAGATCCATTATAATCAACAAGAGTTACAATATGTTCTCCAAAATTCCCACCAAAAAAGTGCTACACAATGAGCAACAATTTCACCCTGTAAAATTACCAAAATATTCCTAGATGAGTGAATGCTCGCATAATGCATCATCCTAAAATTTTTAATAAATTTGAGGCGAGAATCACGATCAACATGAAAAATTATGTGAGAAAGTGGTCTTCGATGAATTTTAGAGCGACCGAATCAAAAGATAATTTTTTGGTACAAAAATGCAATTTCCAGCAATGTGCGCAACACCTCCGCGTCGCGGACCTGTCGCGGATTTGTACTTGATCTTGGTTCTAATATTTTCTACAAAGTTAGAAATTCTATTGGAAAATTTTTGAAAAAATGTGCTGGGAGGGACCAGGTCCGTGAAAAGGACCCGGTTCACCATGGTTCAAAATTTTCAATTTTTTGAGAGGCATTTCAAACTTTTTTCTACCCTTCCTAAACTTAATCCATGTCTAATATAGGTCATTTTTAGTCTAAATAGGGTTCCTAAATCCATTTTTAAGTCTCTTACGCTAACACTAAGTAAATACTTTGAGCAAAGAAGTGGAGAAAATGGCTAGGGTTCAGGGGTTTCAAGCCAATTCTTGTAAGATTGATTGTCATCCTTCATCTCAGGAATGTAAGGATAACCTAAAACATGAGATTGTTCTTCCATGTGCCCCATGATTGTGATAGTATGAATTGTGATGAAATTGATGTTCTCAAAATTGTATTATTTTTTAAAACCTCTATAATATTTAACCTATTTTACTTATCTTCATAATTGATGATTTTGATGAACTTGATTTACTGAACAAATATTTTTACATAAGTTATTTCATAAACTCTGGATATTATTTAATAAAATATTGCATGAATGAACCTAAGAATTGAGTCTAGAGCCTTGATAGTATGATTGTGATTGTGATTGAGCATGATGGTGATGTTGGTGGAACTTGATGGTCCTGAGAGTCTTCATAATCAAACTCAAATAATTGATCTAAATTGATAGTCCTCGTGACGATTGTCTAAACTCTTCTTAAAAGATGTGATTGAAAACTAATTGGATGATCGATAGGCCGAAGCTTGATTGTGATGAGTTGATAAGGGTCCTTATGAGACTCATTGATAGGATTGATTGTTTTACAAGCATTGAGTCTTGGGAGGAGTATTGAACACCAAATTGGATAAGAGTAAGTCCAACTAGAACCCAATAACTATGTTGCCAACATAGGATTGATTTGAAAGGGGCCATACCTCTGAAGTCCTTTAAAGGGGTTGATTGATTGATTGTGACCGTCTCTTACCCCAGCAAGGTATTAGATGGGTGGACAATGATATCACTTTGTTGTATCGTCACCAACTCATAGGTGATGATTGTCTATTAGAGAAATTCACAATAGGTCTTGATAGTACTTTTATTTGATTGGATTGTATATGATTGACGTCTATCTAAATCTTACTCCTGCTTTAGATTATGACATCTTGATCGAGTTCCGTGCTTCTTGATTTGAGTTATCTGAGTTGATGTTGTTCTATCTTTATCTGTTTCATTCTGCCATTTTATATACTCTTACATTTCACGTACTGACATCCATTTGGACCTGCATCGTTTTATGATACAAAGACAGGTACTAGAGATCATCAATAGAGCTTCCCATTGAAGATCTTCTCCGTTTTTCAATTGATTGGTAAGTTCTCCTTGATTTCAGAGGATGCATATTATTTACTCTATCTAGCTTTTAGAGTTAGACTTTAGATTTACTTATTTTGATTAGAGGTAGTCATGAACCTGTCTTTGACACCATTAGACAGTTTGATAGAGACTTTATAAACTAGAGGGTGATTGATTTGATTTGGATGTTGTTGGGCTAGTTTCTTTTACACTATTCTTATTATTTTGATTTGACTACCTCTAACTGAGATTGTCCATCTTTTTATTATTTTTAGTCTTCTGCTAACATGTTAAATTGTGATTGAATGATTATGATGAGGCCAAGTGATTCACTTGGGAACTAGCAATAGTCTCTGAGTGCCGACCACGTATAGGGTACCCTCCCGGGACGTGATAATTCCAAACATACATCCTCTTTACCAAAAGATGTCATGCCTGCTTGTTCAGAACATATGAGTCTGTTCTGAAAGGTGAATACACATCCATTTACTGACTATAAATAGAGAGACTTCCTTTCAGTTTTCAATATTAATTTTTCTCCTCTTTTACATACATTTTCTTACGCATAAAATTGAGTCTGCGTGTGAATCCATTTCTATTTTTTTGCGTTCGTTGAAGTTACAAGAGTTTGAGGTACCACTATTTTTGTAATAGTTTATCTGTTTTATCCTGAAAAAAAATAATCTACAACCTCGGGTATAGTGAGGGGACTAAATTCCTTAAGGACACACAATGAATTTTGTGAACTCAAATATTTTTATTTTGTAATTTCTCTATGTTTGCACTAATATTGAATTACAGGAATAACATTGTTTACAAAACACAGATACAGTTGAATTTGTACGCAAGGTTTAAAGAATACCTGAATTGAATCGAACAAGATATAAAGTATGTAAGCAAATAAAGTTATAAGTAAGAGATAAGTGAAGAAAAATAGAATAAATTATATACTCTCTCCATCCCAATTATATGAGTTACTTTGACTTGACACGAAATTTAAGAAAATAAATAATTTTTAAAATTTAAGGTCTAAAATAAGTCATAGATATTTGTGTGGCTAGAAATCATTTTATTAAGAGTAAAAAAGACATTTTAAAATTAAAATGTTACTAAATATAGAAATGTTTCGTTCTTTTTTAGACTTACTAAAATGAAAAATAAATCATATAAAATGAGACAGATGCAGTACGATTAAGTAAACATTGTATGTATTCATTTGATCCCAACGATATCTTCACTGAAGATGTTTCTGGGCAAACTTACTGCAATAATAAGAATTCGATGACATACAATGTGATGATTCCATTGATTTTAATTTATAGGGGTGAATTTTTAAGATTTGAGAGTCAAGAATTTTTCCTTCTTTAACTCATAATAAATGATTAATTAAATGACATTTAAGAAAAGAAAGAATAAAGCTCAATGTTGCGTTGAATCAGTAACTTTGATGGCTCTTTTTTCCGTGTGTCCGAACCTTGACTCGGTATTGATCTTATGTCCAATTCATTTTGCTTCTTCAAGATGGGTCACTTTTGGTGTTGATTTTGCCACTCTTATTCCCTTACACATGTCATCATCCAATATATATGAACACGTGTTCCATCTATTTTAACTTTATACAATAATTAAAGGTGGTATTGTAAAATTATTATTTTCCTTATTAGTACTCCTACTTTTTAAGAAATTTGTCAAGTCAAATATAATAAAATAAACATGAACTAAGGAGTGTTAGTTTTAAGTAGCTACTATAAATAGTTAAGTTGAGAATTTAGTTGGATTAGCTAGATTTAAATTATAGAATATTATGATGAAATTTTGGGAAATTGTTCCCTTGCATCTCTTTTTGAATGTTTCTTCAATTTATCCATATGTAGAAATCTGAAGGCTAAAGTCATATACAGTCCCCTAATGTTGTAAGCACATTTCATTTAAACACCTCAGGTAGGACAAATACTTATTGAACACCTCTACCGATTAAATTTCAACCCCTTAAGCATTTTTGATTGATTGTTATAAAGTCTTAGGTGTGTGTTAATACGTGTAGTTGACGTTGATGACTTGGCCATTCAACACCTCCCACATGTATCCCACGTGTGTCTGATTCATTTTTGAAGAATTAAATGGGCAAAAAACCCTAAATCATTAAAGTTCACGCCTTCTCTCTCCCAACTATCTCTTGACGTTTTCACTTCTACAAATCGACGATGAAGGCTGCTTTTGTGAATCATCTTCAACAATCTTCGTTGTGTAAGTTAGAATTTTTATTGTTTTTAACTTGCTTTTGTGTAATCCTTCTTAAAATTAAAAGCTAGGGTTTTCAAAATCTAGGGCTTAAAAATTTAGGGTTTATGATTTGAGAGTATTCCATATATTCGCTCAATTTGACTGTGAATATATCCGAAATCTTAGATTTTTTACAAATTGAATGGGTTACATGAGTATATTCCGTTACTTAATATACTTTGTTTTATTTTTGCAAAGTTACCTAACAGTTGACCATGGAGGAGATTATATTGACTCACCATGGTGGAACCATATCCGAGATTAATGTCTCTACTTATATTAAAAATTGTGCACCAACACTCAGGTACATAGATAAGGACTACTTTTCTTGATTGGAATTTGAGTATTACACTAAAGAATTAGGGTATGCAATTGTTCAAGGTTTTTATCATCAAAATTTGTTGACTAAAGAATTCCATCAACTCAAATTTGACCAACACCTCCTAGATTTAATTAAAGACTTAACATGAGGACACTTTTGAAGTATATTGAGATACCTGGTGGTTATCTAACTAATGAGCCTTTTATCCTTCTTTGAGGGTGTGAGGCTATTAAGCTACTACAAGATGTTGATATAGAGTGTGAATTATCAAATTTCTTGAGTAGTGATTCAAATCTAGGGGATATACCTTCAAAAGATGGCTCTAATGTTGATGAGGAGTTGAAAGCCTTTAGAAAAAAAAGAAAAAACAAAAACAGAGGAAAAGGCTACTAAACCTGAAGAAATACAAGTTGGAGAGACTAGTGCTATAGATAAAGACTTTGGGGATATTGGAAGTAGAAAAACTAATAAGTATGCAGAAAAATTGGGTGGAGATGAAGAATATCTTGATAGTTCTGTCTGTTGGAGTGATGATAGTGAGGAGCAACTTGATGTGGATGCTTCTAAGGGAGTAGATATACTTGGTAGAAGGAAAAGTAAAAACGTTAGGTATGATGAAGATTATGAAGTGTCAATATTTGAGCTTGGTATGGTATTTGAGGGGGTAAAATGATTAAGGAAGGCTGTGTCAAATTATGCTATAGAATACAGGAGGCAGTTAAAGTTGAGACCTAATGAAAGCCATAGAGTAAGGGTGAAGTAAAATAATTATAATTGTAAGTGGTTGTTATATGCTTTCATTGACAGGGATTTAGGTGATTTCATTGTAAGAAATTATCATCCTGTTCAGAAGTGTATTCCATTAAACAAGTACAAGTTACACATGTCACACCCCGGGAGAGTACCTTTGGTGTGGACAACACTCGGAGACTATTGCTAGCCCCCAAGCAAACAACTTGACTTGATCATATTTTTTCAATCATAATCTAATAGAAGAAGAAATCAATGATAAAAAAAAACTTAATGAAAAGCAATAACAAAATGATAGTCCAAGGCCAAAGGCCAAACAATCTATCCATCAACTAAGTAAGACTAGTGTGAAAGAAACTAGCCAAGCGTAATATCCAATCATAACTCAACAATTTAGTCTATGAACCTCTAAACATCTGACTAACTGGTGCCAATGAAAAACCCATGGCTACCTCAAAAATAGAATATTATAAGTCTAACTCAATGCTAGAACAAAAAACATGACATCCTTTAAAAGCAGGGGAGGACTCACTAATTAACTGAATGCAGTGGGTCCTCAATGAGGCGCCTGTTGATGACCGCTAGTACCTATCTCTGCATCATGAAAAGATGCAGGCCCAAATGGGCGTCAGTACATGGAATATACTGGTATGTAAAATGGTAAGATGAAACATGTAAAGGTAAAATAACATCAACTCAAAATAGCTCACCTCAAGAAGTAGAGAACTCAATCATCAAGTTAAGAGTCTAAAGTAAGAATACAGTTTAGATAATGAACACTCATATACCATCTAATCCAATCCTCTCAGATTGCTATCAAGGCCTATTTGGGAGTTTCTCTAATCGACAACCATCACTTATGAGCCGATGATGATACAACAAAGCAATGTCATTTCCACATCCATCCGATACCTTGCCAGGGTAAACGACATCCCATCAGTGGATCCACAATAATAACATCAAGTCCTCTTTTTGACACAATAGGGAAATATCTATTTTACGATTCAATTCTCTCCTACGCTGGCTACGTAGTTATTGAGTTTGAGTTGGACTTACTTTTATTCAATTCAGTGCTCAATACACCTCTCAAGACTCAACATGCTCATAAGACATCAACCCTATGGTTAACTCATTCATCTAGTCTCATTTGGACATTTTTCAACTCAATTCATCACATCAACTATCAACTCTTTGATTATAATATTTTAAAGTTCAACTCTTGACTCATAAAGACTCTATCATGCAACATTCTAACTCATAGCATTCAGGAAAATAAAAGTAAAGTTAAAGCATTCAGGGATTTCATTGACTCTTTAGGCTCAAATTATACTCATGCATATTCATTTAAGTGAAATATGTAAAAATAACAAGAATTCATTCTAGGGTTCATGTAGAAAAGCAAAATCACCTAATTCAAGCATTTAATTCATAAAAATAGTAATTCATGAAAAATTTCATAGAAATATATTAGAATTTAAGAAAAACCTCCAATAAACATCTATGAAAGACTCAATTCCTTTACAACTCCAACAATTCGAGTTATGGGACACATGGAAGAACAAAATCCATATTTTGGTTAGCCTTACATACCTGGAAATTCGGGTCTTGGAACAACTTGGAAGAATTCTCAAGTTTTTGCTTCAAACCCTAGCCTCTTTCTCCCTTGAACCCTCACTCTAAGTTGGAGAAGGTGATTTAGCATAATGAGACTGTTAGATATATTTTAGGACTTATTTAGATATAAAAACGTCAAGTTTTGGCTTTGAAAGGGTGGGAAAAGACCAAAATAATCCTTTTAAAAAAGCTATCAAAATTCATCCACGGGCCCATCTACGGCCCATAGAAGATTCCACAGCCAGTAGGGACCCTTCCATAAACTTTTAGGCAATTTTCAGAGCCTCTGAATTGATTCCATGAGCCAATCCATGGCCCGTAGAAGTTTCTACGACCCGTATATGGGTCCGTAAAGTATGGAACTCAAAAATGGACTTTTACGAAATTTTTTCACGAGTTAACAGACATAGGTTTCGTAGATCAACTCTACATCTGACAGTCTTTAGTAAAATAGCCATCACTTTTGACTCCAAACTCCGAATGAGGTAAAATTAGTTGTGTTGGAAAGCTAATTCAAAGATATTTCATTTGGTATATCCTGGGCCACCTAATTCTTTGTGTGATAATAGTTATGATCATCTAAAATTGACCCTTGTATAATCTAACACAAGAAACTCAATTTATAGGAAGATTTTGAACTCGACTAAGTACTAGAGGTACCTTATGACCCTAATCTACTTCCAATATATAAGAATGAGGCTTGAAACATAGGTACATACAAGAATAGAGCTATAGGGTCACAATGTAACACAAAGTTAATAGCTAGAAAGTTTAAGAATAGAATTATCTCTCAACAATATATAAGGATCTAGAAAATTCAAGATTTAGTAAGAAAATGTTTGGAGCTTTATGTTAGTGAGATTGTGTGTTATAGGACCAAACAGAGGATTGAAAGAAAATATGGGTGATTGGAATCTGGAATTTGCCAAATTATGTGAGTATTCTGATTTGATGAAGCAAACTAATCATAAAAGCTTTTGTTGGGTAAAAATTGATAAAGAAACTGAATAAGGAAAGAACCTATTTTTTTTATTTCTATGTGGGCTTTCATGCTTTTAAGCAAGGATGGTTAGAGGGGTATAGGAATATTGTTGGATTTGATGGTTTTTTCTAAAGGAGATTGTAAGGGTGAGCTATTAGTTGTTGTTGGAAAGAATGAAAAAAATTAAATGTATCCTATTGTCTGGGTAGTTAAGGATACAAAGACAAAATATAGCTGGGGCTGGTTCATTAGGTATTTGATTGATGATCTAAATTTGGGAACTGGTGAAGGTCTGACTGTAATGTTAGATATGCAAAAAGTACTATTTATAATTTTATATATTTTGATTTTAAATTTCATCTTGAATACTTCAATTACTTATATTACACATATTTTTTGTTAGGGACTTGTTCATGTCTTGTTGGAGTTGTTACCAAATGCTGAGAAAAGAATGTGTGTTCGACATATATGGAGCAATTGACATGTGAAGTGGAAAGGAGAAGAAAGAAGAAAACAATTTTAGAGATGCTCAAAGGCTAGGTTTGAAGACAAGTTCAGAGAGGAAGTTCATGCCATGTCTAAATTAGGTGAGAATGAAATAACTTGCTGCAAATAACATGTGTGAGATTTTCAATTCTTGGATCTTAGATGTTAGACATAAATGAATCATTACCATGTTAGGGGATATTAGGCATAAAATGATGAACAACTAACTGTCTTACTAAGTTTAGTGAGATTGTTTAGAAAAAAATTATCAGGAAAAATTTGAGAGTAATATCACAAATAAAACTATCTATAAATGCTATGCATTTAAGGGAAAAATAGAAGCTCGACACATAGGATAATCTTTTTTACGCAGCAACCATTGTTTGATGCAGCCTGTACGATATTCGTGTCTACACCCAAGTGTCCCAATGGAATCTTCATGCTTGAATTCGGCTTGACATATGACACAAATCTCTTCATTCTCTATGATATTATATATTCCTTCTTTAGATGCAGCAACAAGATGAGTTCTTGTTTTGAAATACTATATTGTTAGAGTATTTCAAAACAAGATATCATCTTGTTTTAGTATCTGAAGACAGAGTAAATAATCCCATAGAGAATGAAGACATTTATGCCATATGTCAAGCCAAGTTCAAGCATGAAGAGTCCATTGGGACACCTGGGTGAAGACACGAATATCATACAGGTTGCATCAAACAATGGTTGTTGAGAAAAACAATTGTCCCATGTGTTGTGCTTCTATTTTGTCCTTAAATGCATAATATTTATAGATAGTTTTATTTGTTAGATATAATTAAAGACTTAAAAAAGGAGGACACTTTTGAAGTATATTGAGGCACCTGGTGGTTATCTAACTAATGGGCCTTTTATCCCACTTGGAGGGTGTGAGGCTCTTAAGCTACTACTAGATGTTGATATAGAGTGTGAATTATCAGATTTCTTTAATAGTGATTCAGATCTAGAGGATATACCTTCAGAAGATGGCTCTGATGTTGATAAGGAGTTGAAAGCCTTTAGAAAAGAAAGAAGAAACAAAAACAGAGGAAAAAGGCTACTGAACCCAAAAAATACCAATTAGAGAGGCTAATGGTGTAGATAGAGACTTTGGACATATTGGAAGTAATAAAAAAAATAAATATGTAGAAAAATTGGGTGGAGATGAGGAATATCTTGATAGCTCTGACTATTGGAATGATGATAGTGAGGAATAACTTGACGTGAATGTTGTTAAGGGAGTAGATATACTTGGTAGATAGAAAAGCAAAAAATTTAGGTATGATGAAGATTGTGAAGTGCCAATATTTGAGCTTGGTTTGGTCTTTGAGGGGGTAAATCAATTAAGGAAGGTTGTGTCAGATTATGCTGCAGAATACAGAAGGCAATTAAAGTTGAGACCCAATGAAAGACATAGAGTGAGGGTGAAGTGCACAAATCATAACTGTAAGTGGTTGTTATATGCTTCCATTGACAGAGATTCAAACGATTTCATCGCAAAAAGTTATCATCCTATTCATAAGTGTATTCCATTAAACAAGAACAAGTTATGTAACTCAAAGCTAATAGCTAGAAAGATTAAGAATAGAATTATATCTCAACCATATATAAGGATCTAAGAAATTCAAGATTTAATAAGAAAATGTTTGGGGCTTTATGTTAGAAAGATTACGTATTACGGGACCAAAAAGAGAATTATAAAAGAAAATATGGATGATTGGAATCTGGAATTTGCAAAATTATGTGACTATGCTAATATGATCAAGCAAACTAATCATGGAAGCTCTTGTTGTGTAAAAACTGACAAAGAAACTAAACTAGGGAAGAACCTGTGTTGTTTATTTCTATGTAGGCTTTCATGCTTTTACGCAAGGATGGTTAGAGGGGTATAGGAATATTATTGGATTTAATAGTTGTGTTTTAGAAGGAGCTTGTAAGGGTGAGCTATTCATTGCTGTTGGAAAGAATGGGAAAAATTAAATGTATTCTATTGCCTGGACAGTTGTGGATACAAAGACAAAACATCGTTATGGTTGGTTCATTAGGTATTTGATTGATGATCTAAATTATGGAACTGGTGAAGGTCTGACTATAATGTCAGATATGCAAAAGGTACTATTTAAAATTTTATACATTTTAATTTTAAATTTCATCTTTAATTACTTATATTATACATATTTTATGTTAGGGACTTGTTCCTGTCTTGCTGGAGCTGTTACCAAATACTAAGAAAAGAATGCATGCTAGACATATATAGATCAATTGGCATGTGAAGTGGAAAGGAGAAGAAAGAAGAAAGCAATTTTGGAGATTCTCAAAGGCCAGTTTTGAAGTCAAGTTCCGAGAGGAAGTTCATGCCATGTCTAAATTAGGTAATAAGGAAATAACTTGCTGCATTATGAACCCAGTACTTCGTCTAGGGCATTTTTCAATACATTCTCCAAGTGTGATATTGTAGAAAATAACATATGTGAGATTTTTAATTCTTATATCTTAGCTGCTAGACATAAATCAATCGTTACCATGTTAGAGGATATTAGGCATAGAATGATGAACAACTAATACTAAGTTTAGTGACATTAATTTACAAAATAAGTATTAGTCTAAAATTGAGATTAATATAACAAACAAAACTATCTATAGATGTTGTGCATTTAAGGGCAAAATAGAAGCTCGACACATGGTGCAATCTTTTTTCTGCAACATCCATTTATTGATGCAGCCTATATGATATTCATGTTTGCACCTAAGTGTACCAATGGACTCTTCATGCTTGAATTCGACTTGACATATGGCACAATTCTCTTCATTCTCTATGGTATTATTTACTCCGTCTTTAGATGCAACAACAAGATGAGTTCTTGTTTTGAAATACTCTAACAAAATAGTATTTCAAAACAAGAACTCATCTTGTTGCTGCATATAAAGACGGGGTAAACAATACCATAGAGAATGAAGATATTTGTGCGATATGTCAATATGAATTCAAGCATGAAGTGTCCAATGGGACACTTGGATGGAGACACGAATATCATACAGGCTACATCAATAAATGGTTGCTGCGGAAAAAAGATTGTCCCATGTGTCAAACATTTATTTTGCCTTTAAATGCATAATATTTATAGATAGTTTTATTTGTTAGATCTAATTAAAGACTTACAATATGAGGAAACTTTTGAAGTATATTGAGGCACCTAGTGGTTATCTAACTAATGAACCTTATATCCTACTTAGAGGGTGTGAGGTTGTTAAGCTATGACAAGATGTTAATATAGAGTGTGAATTATTGAATTTCTTGAGTAGTGATTCGGATCTAGGGGTTATACCTGCAAAACATGGCTCTGATGTTGATGAGGATATGAAAGCCTTTATAAAAGAAAGAAGAAATAAAAATAGAGGAAAAAGGCTACTGAACTTGAAGACATACCTGTTGGAGAGGCTAGTGGTGTAGATAGAGGCATTGGGGGATATTTGAAGAAATAAAACAAATAAATATGTAGGAAAATTGGATGGAGATGAGGAATATATTGATAATTCTGACTGTTGGAGTGATGATAGTGAGAAACAACTTGACGTGAATGTTGTTAAGGGAGTAGATATACTTGGTAGAAGAAAAAGCAAAAAAGTGAGGTATGATGAAGATTGTGAAGTGTTAATAATTCAGCTTGGTATGATCTTTGAGGGGGTAAAACGATTAAGGAAAGCTGTGTCAGATTATGCTGTAGAATACAGGAGGCAATTAAAGTTGTGACCCAATGAAAGACATAGAGTGAGGGTGAAGTGCACAAATCATAACTGTAAGTGGTTGTTATATGCTTCCATTGACAGAGATTCAAACGATTTCATCGCAAAAAGTTATCATCCTATTCATAAGTGTATTCCATTAAACAAGAACAAGTTATGTAACTCAAAGCTAATAGCTAGAAAGATTAAGAATAGAATTATATCTCAACCATATATAAGGATCTAAGAAATTCAAGATTTAATAAGAAAATGTTTGGGGCTTTATGTTAGAAAGATTACGTATTACGGGACCAAAAAGAGAATTATAAAAGAAAATATGGATGATTGGAATCTGGAATTTGCAAAATTATGTGACTATGCTAATATGATCAAGCAAACTAATCATGGAAGCTCTTGTTGGGTAAAAATTGACAAAGAAACTGAACTAGGGAAGAACCTGTTTGTTTATTTCTATGTAGGCTTTCATGCTTTTACGCAAGGATGGTTAGAGGGGTATAGGAATATTTTTTGATTTGATGGTTGTTTTTTGAAAAGAGCTTGTAAGGGTGAGGTATTAGTTGCTGTTGGAAAGAATAGGAAAAATTAAATGTATCCTATTGCCTGGGCAGTTATGGATACAAAGACAAAACATAGTTAGGGCTGGTTCATTAGGTTTTTAATTGATCATCTAAATTTGAGAACTGGTGAAGGTATGACTGTAATGTCAGATATGCAAAAGTTACTATTTATAATTTTATATATTTTTATTTTAAATTTCATATTTAATACTTCAATTACTTATATTTTACATATTTGTTTGTTAAGGACTTGTTCCTATCTTGCTAGAGCTGTTACCAAATGTTGAGAAAAGAATGTGTGCTCGATATATATGGTGCAATTGGAATGTGAAGTTGAAAGGAGAAGAAAGAAGAAAATAATTTTTGAGATGCTCAAAGGATAATTTTGAAGACAAGTTCAGAGAGGAAGTTCATGCCATGTCTAAATTAGGTAAGAAGGAAATAATTTGTTGTATTATGAAAACAGTACTTCATCTAGGGCATTTTTTAATACATTCTCCAAGTGTGATGTTGTAGAAAATAACATGTGTGAGATTTCCAAATCCTGGATCTTAGTTGCTAGACATAAATTAATCATTACCATGTTAAAGGATATTAGGCATAAAATGATGAACAACTTACTGTCTTACTATGTTTAGTGAGATTAGCTTAGAAATAAAGTATCAGAAAAATTTGAGATTAATATAACAAATAAAACTATCTATAAATGCTATTCATTTAAGGGCAAAATAGAAGCTTGACACACGAGACAATGTTTTTTCTGCAACAACCATTATTTGATGCAGCCTGTATGATATTCGTGTCTGCACCCAAGTGTCCCAATGGACTCTTCATGCTTGAATTAGGCTTGACATGTGACACAAATCTCTTCATTCTCTATGATATTTTTTTACTCCATATTTAGATGCAGCAATAAGATGAGTTGTTGTTTTGAAATACTATATTGTTTGAGTATTTCAAAACAAGATTTCATCTTGTTTTAGTGTCTGAAGATGGATTAAATAATACCATAGAGAATGAAGAGATTTGTGCTATATGTCAAGCCAAATTCAAGCATGAAGATTCCATTTTAACACTTGGGTGCAGGCACGAATATCATACAGGAGACATCAAACAATGGTTGCTGCGGAAAAAAGATTGACTCATGCATCGAGCTTCTGTTTGGCCCATAAATGCATAACATTTATAGATAGTTTTATTTGTTAGATCTAACTAAAGAGTTAAAACATGAGGACACTTTTGAAGTATATTGAGGCACCTGGTTGTTATCTAACTAATGAGCCTTTTATCCTACTTGGAGGGTTTGAGACTCTTAAGCTACTACAAGATTTTGATATAGAGTGCGAATTATCAGATTTCTTAACTAGTGATTTAGATCTAGGGGATATACCTTCAAAAGATGGCTCTGATGTTTATGAGGAGTTGAAAGCCTTTAGATAAGAAAGATGTACCAAAAATAGAGAAAAAAGGCTACTGAACCCGAAGAAATACCAGTTGGAGAGGCTAATGGTGTAGATAGAGGCTTTGGGCATATTGGAAGTAATAAAAAAATAAATATGTAGGAAAATTGGGTGGAGATGAGGATTATCTTGATAGCTCTCACTGTTGGAGTGATGATAGTGAGCAACAACTTGATGTCGATGCTGTTAAGGGAGTAGATATACTTGGTAGAAGGAAAAGAAAAAAAATTAGGTATGATGAAGATTGTGAAGTGTCAATATTTGAACTTGGTATGGTCTTTGTGAGGGTAAAATGATTAAGGAAGGCTATGTCGGATTACGCTGTAGAATACAAGAGGCAGTTAAAGTTGAAACCCAATCAAAGACATAGAGTGAGGGTGAAGTGCAAAAATCATAACTGTAAGTGGTTGTTATATGCTTCCATTGACAGGGATCCAGGTGATTTTCCATGAAACAAGAACAAGTTATGTAACTCAATGTTAATAGCTAGAAAGTTTAATAATAGAATTATATCTCAACCATATATAAGGATCTGAGAAATTCAAGATTTAATAAAAAAATGTTTGGGGTCTTATTTTTTAAGACTGTGTGTTATGGGACCAAACAGAGAATTAAGAAAGAAAATATGGGTTATTGGAATATGGAATTTGCCAAATTATGTGACGATGCTGATATGATCAAGCAAATTGATCACGGAAGCTCTTGTTGGGTAAATATTGACAAAAATACTGAACTAGGGAAGAACCTGTTTGTTTCTTTCTATGTTAACTTTCATGCTTTTATGCAAGGATGGTTGGAGGGGTATAGGAATATTATTGGATTTTATGGTTGTTTTTTGAAAGGATCTTGTAAGGGTGAGCTATTCGTTGTTGTTGGAAAGAATGAGAAAAATTAAATGTATCCTATTGCCTGGGCAGTTGTGGATACAAAGACAAAACACAGTTGCGGCTGGTTCGTTAGGTATTTGATTGATGATCTAAATTTGGGAACTGGTGAAGGTCTGACTATAATATCAGATATGAAAAAGGTACTATTTATAATTTTATATATTTTTATATTAAATTTCATCTTTAATACTTCAATTATTTGTATTATGTTATCCCCTTTGTATTCAAAGAACAAGAAAAACAGTAAAACAAGAAAAATTAAACGAAAATAGTTAAACAAAATTATAAACCAATTTGAGTCCATAGAATACACTGTGCGTTCTTAAGGAATTTAATTCTCTCATTGTACTCGAGGTTATGGATTATTTCCTCTTAGGATAAAATAAATTAACAGTCATAGAGTAGCGGTACCTCGAGCTCTTGTGATTTTCAGCGAACTCAAAAACCAGCAATGGCGTCATTCATAGACTTGAATTTTATAGAAAAACTATATGAAGAAAAAAAGAAAATTTTCAATGTTTGAAAACACAGAACGAGTCTCCATTTATTGGGAGTATTTGGTGCGAATCTGCCTGTTCAGAACAGATGAGTATGTTCAGAACACGCATGGTGTCGTTTGGGAATGATTGTGTCTGTTCTAAGGAAATTTAGGCGCAAAAATTAAAAGTTTGTTAAACTAACTAATTTTGTGTATTAACTTAATTAATAAATAGTTCGTTAATTAATAAATAATATATAAATAAATAAATAAATTAATTAATAATTCACAGATATCAGAAAAAGAAAGATTGATTAAATAAATTTTGTCCAAGAAATATATCAATCAATCACAGCCGAGCCCAAGCCGTAGCCGAGCCGTGCGAGCGACGACGATGACGGCGTGAGGAGTTACCTTTTACTTGACTCTTTAAGAGTTAGAGGAAGTGTTTCCTAATATAAGGATACCACTTTTCCTCTAATATAGCGATGAGAGAGAAATGACTCTTCATTTCCCTTTACTTGGTTCCCCCATATTTTTCTTTGTCTTTCCATCTTCATTTTCCTTCAACCTTTATTTTCCAATTCACACTTATTACTTAGACCCAACAGTCCCCCACATGAATGGAGAATGATCATTGGTTAAAATATATGCATGAAAAATATGTGTGATCCATAAAAAAGAATTAATTGCATCTGGATAAGTAGGTTTCCCTTTGAACTTTCCATAGTAAGCATATATCGGATATACTCGATCAATCGGTAGATGTGATATCTTTGAACCGTCGACCTTTATTGTACACCTAGACAACATAAGTCACACAACTAACCCTTTAACTGGTTTTGGTTCTCATTGTTTTATTCATTTCAGCCATGAACACTTCCTGGTTGATAAGTGCATATAGAACTAGTCTCACCGGATTCTCCTTGAAGCAGCTTACACTTCACACTTACATAGGTAATTTCTAAATGTGTTATCCCATAGATACATTATTTGATATACCCTGTATCAAACTTAGAAATAATTAAAGGGTCATATTACCTTATCCTTGTTACTGAACATTGTCTCATCACGAGAATGAACCTTATCATAGTTTTGACAATATTAAACCGTTATCAATGAATTTGTTTGATCTCCTTGAACCTAGATCTTGGGATCTCTAGTCTTCTAGGTAGAGTTACCACCGTGATGATTTGTCCTCGACCATAGTCCTATTCCCTTTGATGATCTCTCAACTCCCTCTCTAGTTAGGCCTTTTATAAGTGGATCTGACACATTATCCTTTGACTTCACGTAGTCAATTGTGATAATTCCACTAGAGATTAGTTGTCTAACGGTATTGTGTCTTTGGCATATGTGACAAGACTTAACGTTATACATAACGCACCCAAATTTTCTTATTGCCGCTTGACTATCACAATGTATGCATATAGGAGCCATTGGTTTGGGCCAAAATGGAATGTCTTCTATGAAATTTTGGAGCCATTCAACTTCTTTACTAGCCTTATCTAAGGCTATGAATTCAACCTCCATTGTAGATCGAGCTATATATGTTTGTTTGGATGATTTCCATGATATTACTCCTCCACCGATAATAAAGACATATCCACTTGTGAAATTAGTTTTAGTTGACCCAGTAATCTAGTTTGCACCACTATAACCTTCAACAACTACTGGATACTTGTTATAATGCAAAACAAAGTTTTAAGTGTGTTCTAAATACCCCAAAATACATTTCATTGCCATCTAATGGTTTTGGTTGGGATTACTTGTGTACCGTCTCAATTTACTTAGAGCACATGCTATGTGTGGTTGAATACAGTTCTTGATGTACATCAAACTTCACAACACTCTCACATAATCCAATTGAGACTGACTTTCACCTTTATTCTTAGCAAGATCAAGGTTCAGATTAATTAGGTTTTTTGCAGTTTTGTAGTTCAAGTACTTGAATTTTTCTAGTACCATTATGATATAATGAGATTGAGACAATGCTAGACCTTGAGGAGTTTTGTGAATCTTAATCCCTAGTATCAAGTCAACAACTCCTGGGTCTTTCATATCAAACTTACTAGCAAGCATACTCTTAGTAGCATTTATGTTAGCAATATCGTTACTCATTATCAACATATCATCCACATAACATATAAACAATGACAACTTTATCTGGAGGGTTCTTAATGTAAACAAATTTATCACACTCATTAATTTTGAAACCATTTGATAATATTATCTGGTCAAATTTTGCATTCCATTGTTTGGTGCTTGTTTTAGTTCATACAATGACTTAACAAGTACACACACCTTCTTTTCATTTCCAGGAATGATGGACCCTTCTAGTTGTTTCATATAAATTTCTTTCTCCAAATCTCCATTTAAAAAGACTATTTTGACATCCATTTGATGAATCTCTAGATCGTACACCGCAGCTAATGCTATTAGCGTTCGAATTGAGGTAATTCTAGTTACCGGTGAGTATGTATCAAGGTAGTCAAGACCTTTATGTTGTCTAAATCCTTTAACAACAAGTCTCGCTTTGTACTTGTCAATAGTGCCATCAACTTTCATTTTCCTTTTGAAATTCCAGACCCTATGGGTTTATTTCTGGGAGGAAGATCAACCAATTCCCACGTATGATTATTCATTATGGATTCAATCTCACTATTGACTGTCTCTTTCCAATATTGTGCTTCTGAAGAAGTCATAACTTCTGTGAAGGTTTGAGGCTTATTTTCTAACAAAAATGTTATAAAATCTAACCCAAAGGAAGTAGCACCTTGAATTTACCTCATTATAATCATTTTCCTTTTTTTCTTCTCATGATCATTTAGTTTATTCATTTGATGATTCATATTCTTTCTTATACGAGTATATAGTTTCAAAGAATTTAACATTATCTGATTCAATCACCGTATTAATATGAATGTCAGAATTTTCTGATCTATGCACCAAAAACTGATATGTTTTACTATTCATAACATATCCTATGAGCACATAATCAATCGTATTGGGTCCTAATTCCATCCTTTTTGGTTTAGGAACATGAACCTTAGCCAAACACCCCTATACTTTCAAGTATTCAAGGTTAGGCTTTCTCCCTTTCCATTTTTCATATCGAATAGATTGTGTTTTACTATGAGGAACTCGATTCAATATACGACTAGACGTATGGATGGATTTCCCCCACAAGTTCTGAGGTAAACCAAAACTAATTAACATGACATTCATCATCTCCTTAAGTGTTCTATTCTTCTTTTCTGCAATTCTATTGGATTGTGGTGAGTAAGGGGTTGTTGTTTGATGAATGATGCCATATTTCAAACATATTTTCTCAAACGGAGATTCATATTCGCCAGCCCTATCACTCCTTGTCATTTTAATCTTTTTGTTTAGTTGTGTTTCAACTTCACTCTTGTACTGTTTGAATGCTTCAATTGCCTCATCTTTACTACTATGTAAATAAACATAGCAGTATCACTCGCGTACAGTCGTCAATAAACGTTATGAAATACTTTTTCCCACCATTAGATGATATTGACTTCATGTCACAAATATCTGTTTGAATTAAGTCCAACGGATTTGAATTCCTTTCAACTGACTTATAAGGATACTTAACATACTTAGATTCCACACATACTTGACATTTTGACTGTTTGTTTTGAAACTTTGGCAATAGATTCAAATTACTCATTTTTCGCAAGGTTTTATAATTTACATGTCCTAAATATGAATGTCATAGATCATTTGACTCAAGTAAATAAGAAACAACCTGAACTTTATTGCTTTCAACAACCATTACATTAAATTTGAAAAGGTCCTCAGTAAGGTAGCCTTTTCCTACATACATCTAGTTTTTGCTAATTATAACTTTATCTGAAACAAGAACATATTTAAATCCGTTCTTGATCAAGAGACTAGCAGAAACTAAATTCTTCTTCATTTCTGGAACAAGAAAAACTTTGTTTAGAGTCACCACCTTGCTTGATGTCATCTTTAAACATACTTTGCCATAACCTTCAACTTTTGTCGTGGAAGAATTTCCCATGTAAATGGTCTCATCAGTTGAAGCAGGGGAATATATTGCAAAGACTTCTTTAACTACACAAACATGTGAAGTGGATCCAAAATCAAGCCGTCACTCCTTGGGGTTTCCTATCAAGTTGCATTGAGTCAACATGACACATAAATTCTCTACTTCTTCATTACTCTCAATCATATTTTCTTGATTTTTTTCTTTTGCTTCTTTGAAGAGTGACAATCAACAACTTTGTGTCCAACCTTCCCACAATTAGGATAATTTCCTTTAAATCCCTTTTTAGATGGATTGCTTTGTGGTCCAGATAGCTTCTTTCTCTTTTTGACATTTGGTCCTTCTTCAACAATATTTTCCCCTACTATTGTTGAATTTTTCAGCGACCTCTTTTCTGCCGCTTTGTTGTCCTCTTTAATTCACAAGCATACGATGAGATCTTCAACAATCATCTCCTTGTATTTATGCTTTAAATAGTTCTTGAAGTTCTTTCAAAGTGGGGTAACTTCTCAATGATGGCTACCACTTAAAAAACGTCATTCACAACCAATCCTACATTAAAGATTGTGTTTGTTTGAGTATTACAAACCAATTTTATATGTTCAAACCAAGTATTAGATAAAATGATACCTTCTTCAAGGAGATCATGAATTATAACCAACAATTTTTGAACTTGGGTAACAATAACTTTACTATCTACCATCTTGTTGTCCAGGAATTTTGCCACAATAAACTTTTTCATTCCGACATCTTCAATTTTGTACTTCTTTTCCAAAGCATCCCAGAGTTGCTTGGAAGGCTTCATGTTACTGTACATACTATACAGATTATCTTGCAAGCCACTCAGAATTAGTTCCTACATAGGAAAATCTTAGTGCCTCCAGGCTTCAGTCACCATGAGTCGTTCATCATCCGGAGTTCCTTCAACCAGTACAGGAACATTCTCATTAACATATCTCTGTAGGCTTAGGGTAGTCAAGTAGAATAACATCTTCTGCTGCCACCTTTTGAAGTCAACACCGACAAATTTTGTAGGTTTTTCTGCTGGTGGAACTACATGTTCAACATTTGCATGACTTGAAGATGCAGTAGATGGTACTGTAGTAATCATTGTTCCAATATGCATTGCATTTGAATCTTTCATTTTTCTGTCACCAACAAACAAATGACTTAGAAATCAGAAGATGAAAATACAGAAAATAAAAAATTAAATTCCTTAAGCTTGTTATCCCCTTTGTATTCAAAGAATAACATAAATAGTAAACCAAGAAAAATTAAATGAAAATAATTAAATAAAATTATAAACCAATCTGAGTCCACAAAATACATTGTGTGTCCTTAAGAAATTTAATCCCCTCACTGTACCCGAGGTTATGGATTATTTCCTCTTAGGATAAAACAGATTAACAATCACTGAGTAGTTGTGCCTCAAACTCTTATGATTTCAACGAACTCAAAAACCAACAATGACGTCACACACAGACTCAAATTTTATAAGAAAACTGTATGTAGAAGAAGAGAAAATTTTTAATGTTTGAAAACACAGAACGGGTCTCCATTTATCGGGAGTATTGGGTGAGAATCTGCCTATTCAAAATAGATGAGTCTGTTCCGAACAGGCATGGTGTCGTTTGGGAATGATTGTGTTTGTTCTAAGGATATTTAGGCGCAAAAATTAGAAGTTTGTTAAACAAACTAATTTCACATATTAACTTAATTAATAAATAATTCACAAATAAATTAATTGATTAATAATTCACAAATATCAGAAAAGGAAGATTGATTAAATAAATTTTATCTAAAAAATATATCAATCAATCACATCATTTGTCAAAGCCGAAGCCGAGCCGAGCGAGCGATGACAATGACGGCTCAAGGGGGTCCCCTTTACTTGACTCTTTAAGAGTTAGAGAAAATGTTTCCTAATATAAGAAAATCACTTTTCCTCTATTTTACCGATGAGGGATAAATGACTTTTCATTTTCCTTTACTTAGTTCCCCCACATTTTCCTTTTGTCTTTTCATCTTCATTTCCCTTCAACTGTCATTTTCTAATTCACATTTATTACTTAGAGCCAACATATTATACATATTTTTTGTTAGGGACTTGTTCTTGTCTTGCTTGAGGTGTTACCAAATACTGAGAAAAGAATGTGTGCTAGACATATATGGATCAATTGGCATGTAAGAAGAAAGAAGAAAATAATTTTTCAGATGCTCAAAGGCCAGTTTGAAGTCAAGTTCAGAGAGGAAGTTCATGCCATGTCTAAATTAGGTAAAAAGGAAATAACTTGCTACATTATGAACGCAATACTTCGTCTAGGGAATTTTTCAATACATTCTCCAAGTGCGAAGTTGTAGAAAATAATGTGTGAGATTTCCAATTCCTGGATCTTAGCTGCTAGACATAAATCAATCATTACCATATTAGAGGATATTAGGCGTAAAATGATAAACAACTAACACTAAGTTTAGTGACATTAGTTTACAAAAAAGTATCGGGCAAAACTTGAGATTAATATAACAAACAAAAATAATTTAAGGGCAAAATAGAAGCTCGACGCATGGGACAATCTTTTTTCCGCAGCAACCATGTATTGATGCAGCCTGTATGATACTCATGCCTGTACCCAAGTGTCGCAATGAACTCTTCATGCTTGAATTCGGCTTGACATATGGCACAAATCTGTTCATTCTCTATGGTATTATTTACTCCGTCTTTAGATGCAACAACAAGATGAGTTCTTTTTTTAAAATACTCTAACAATATAGTATTTCATAGCAAGAACTCATCGTGTTGCTGCATATAAAGATAGAGTAAATAATTCCATAGAGAATAAAGAGATTTGTGCCATATGTCAATCAAAATTCAAGCATGAAGAATCCATTGGGACACTTGGATGCAGACATGAATATCATACAAACTGTATCAAACAATAGTTGTTGCAGAGAAAAGATTGTCCCATGTTTCAAGCATCTATTTTTCCCTTAAATTCATAACATTTATAAATAGTTGTATTTGTTAGATCTAATTAAAGACATAAAACATGAGGACACTTTTGAAATATACTGAGGCACCTGGTGGTTATCTAACTAATGAGCCTTTTATCCTACTTAGAGGGTGTGAGGCTATTAAGTTACTACAAGATGTTGATATAGAGTGTAAATTATTAGATTTATTGAGTAGTGATTCAGATCTAGAGGATATACCTTCAAAAGATGGCTCTGATGTTGAGGAGGATTTGAAAGCCTTTATAAAAAAAGAAGAAACAAAAACGGAGGAAAAAGGCTACTGAACTTGAAGACATTCCAGTTGGAGAAGCTAGTGGTGTAGATAGAGGCTTTGGGGATATTGAAAGTAATAAAATAAATAAATATACAGGAAAATTGGGTGGAGATGAGGAATATCTTGATAGATCTTACTGTTGGAGTGATGATAGTGAGGAACAACTTGACGTGAATGTTGTTAAGGGAGTAGATATACATGGTAGAAGGAAAAGCAAAAAAGTTAGGCATGATGAAGATTGTGAAGTGTCAATATTTGAGCTTGGTATGGTCTTTAAGGGGGTCAAACAATTAAGGAAGGTTGTGTCAGATTATATTGTAGAGTATAGGAGATAGTTAAAGTTGAGACCCAATGAAAGTCATAGAGTGAGGGTGAAGTGCAAAAATCATAATTGTAAGTGGTTGTCATATGCTTCCATTGACAAGGATTCGTGTGATTTCATTGCAAAAAATTATCTTCCTATTCATAAGTGTATTTCATTAAACAAAAACAAGTTATGTAACTCAAATTCAAAAGCTAGAAAGTTTAAGGATGAAATTATATCTCAACCACATATAAGGATCTGGGAAATTCAAGATTTAGTAAGAAAATGTCTGGGGCTTTATGTTGGTAAGACTATGTGTTATTGGACCAAAATGAGGATTATGAAAGAAAATATGGGTGATTGGAATCTGGAATTTGCAAAATTATGTGATGATGCTGATATGATGAAGCAAACTAGTCAGGGAGGCTCTTGTTGGGTAAAAATTGAAAAAGAAACTGAACTAGGGAATAACCTATTTGTTTATTTCTATGTGGACTTTCATGCTTTTAAGCAAGGATGGTTGGAGGGGTATAGGAATATTATTGGATTTGATGGTTATTTTTTTTAAAGCAGCTTGTAAGGGTGAGCTATTAGTTGCTATTGGAAAGAATGAGAAAAATTAAATGTATCTGATTGCCTGGGCATTTGTGGACACAAAGATAAAACGTAGTTGGGACTGGTCATTAGGTATTTGATTGATGATCTAAATTGGGGAACTAATGAAGGTCTGACTATAATGTTAGATTTGCAAAAGGTACTATTTATAATTTTATATATTTTGATTTTAAATTTCATCTTTAATAGTTCAATTACTTATATTATACATATTTTTTATTAGGGACTTATTCCTGTCTTGCTGGAGTTGTTACCAAATGCTGAGAAAAAAATGTATGCTAGACATATATGGAGCAATTGGCATGTGAAGTGGAAAGGAGAAGAAAGAAGAAAACAATTTTGGAGATTCTCAAAGGCCAGTTTTGAAGTCAAGTTCAGAGAGGAAGTTCATGCCATGTCTAAATTAGGTAAGAAGGAAATAAGTTGCTGCATTATGAACC
>JBCEWC010002419.1:0-34558 GCA_038996855.1 Solanum aculeatissimum
GCCATTTTCAGGGCCCCTTTCCAGTGTCTTCCGAATTTCAGGCAGTCTCACTCTTTGTCCCGCAACTTTCTCGTACGAACTTGGAATGGAGTGACACCAGTTTCTTTGTGAAGATAATGCAAAGAGCTTCAATTTTATATGTAGTATCCCACACGGTTCAACTCACATCAAAAGGTATGGTTCGGTGAAGATCAATGTCAAAATGGCCTCTCTAGGCCCCAAAATGATTTGTTTTGCGTTCGGCCACTTAAACTCAACCCGTGGCTACCAAATTTAAACCATGACCAGTATAACAACATAACATATCAACCATAAGGAGTTTTGAAAATTTTCGGGTCGTTACACATGGTGCCCTTTACAGTCCGTGGAGTGCACCACAACCCCGAGACTGATGGTAAGTTTGATAGGACTATTTAGGTTCTAGAAGATATACTTTGGACATGCGTGATTGACTTCAGTGTTTTTTGGGATCATCATTTTCCCTTGGTAGATTTTGTATACAATAATAGTTATTATTATAGCATCGAGATGACTCCTTTTGAGGCCTTGTACAATCGAAGATATAGATCACCCATCAGTTGGTTTGATTCTGTTGTGATCGATAACCTAGATACATATTTGATTAGAGAAGCCATGTAGCAGGTTAGATACAAATAGTAGACAAGACAACCTACCTAGGCCCCCAAAAGCCCAAAAGGTGTCAATTAATTCTAAATACCCCTATTAGTAGCCCCCTAGCCTCGTAGGTAGTCACAGAACCCTCTTAGAAAATAATATAGCATCATAGGCAACATATAACTCTCTTAGGTAATGATATAGTCTTGTAGGAAGCTCATAGCCCTATTAGGCAATAACATAGCCCCATAGGCAACATATAGCCTTCTTAGGCATCAATATAGCCCTGTAGACAACTCATATTCCTCTTAGGAAACAACACAAACCTTTACGCAACACATAGCTTTCTTAGGCATCAATATAGCCCTATGGGAACCTTATACTCCTCTTAGGAAACAATCACCTTCCTGCAGCTAACCACAAATAATTCCATAGGCTAAAATCGAGAAATTTAGTTGTAAGAAACCTATACAAATGATTTCTAATTCATAACCAACATAGTTCCTCTACCAACATAATAAGAATATCAACCTAAGGAATACATACACTTGAGCAGTCAACAACTAATAATTATGGCTACAATTACATAGCAATCCAATTATATTGCTCCTAAGATTCAAGAAACAAGCTGAAAGAATGGAATAGACTTAACATACCTTTTTCTTATGACTTCACATGATCTATAAACGTTTTTTCAAATCCTTCCTTCATATTAAAACATGACATGTTCACGATCAATATATGAATACAAGATATGGATTTCCGTTGTAAATTACCATTTGTGACTCATTGAAACAGAATCGATGAAAGGAGGGTCTTACCTTGATATTAGCCTTGAAATAGGAATCAAACCCTCAAAATGAATCAAACTGCGTCTATTCAAAACTCCAACAAAAATACACCACACAATTTACCAAAAACACTATACCAATATCATGAGCTCGTAATGTAGAGCAATTTTCGTTAAAGATTCAAGATGAGATTTTTAATGTATAAGACTGATTAAGGGTAAATTTTTCTGATTTTTGTGGGTCTTAGAAAAATTGAAATGAATGAAAATGGAGAAGATACCCTTTTATAAAGCTCCACCGATCTAGGGGCCCACTTGATTTTCCTGCTCGTACACTCTTACAAAAATGTTAATATCTTCCTATTCTGAAGTTATATTGAATAAATGGTTTAATGTGTTGGAAATTAAACTTGTAGACCTTTAATATGATAGGTTGTGGAACCCATAGCTCTTTGTATATTTGGAGAAACTCTTTGAGACATTTGACATAATTCTAGAGAAAAATTTATAAAGGACCTTAGGATAGCTTTTGTCAATTGTTATTTTGCCACTTGCTTTACTTCAAAACTTGAGATACAACCCTTGGACACCTAAAATATGACATACCACATCATTTTTTATTTATTACTCTCCCTCTTTGTCTTTACACGAAGGTATGAGTTGATTTAGATGTTTCAAAAAGTTGGAGTATTGCATCCTCCCCACCTTAGAAACATTTATCCTCGAATGAAAAAATTGACTCACACAGTTAAGCCCTTAGGAGTTTGCCAAAATTTTGGATGATTCCCCCTATAAAAATGACTATCCAAGAATAGAAAACACAAAAATTTCAACCCAGACATCTCACAGGACAACATAAATAGCAAAACACCACAACTATACCATAATAGTGAGAGCAATTATACAACAATAACAATTATAATAATAAGCAACAATATAAAGATCAAATAAATATCTTACGTCACTATACTACAATAAACTAATATACCATCACCTTGGGGTATGAAACAAATGAGGATATTTAGACTTCATGCCATCCTCGACTTACAGGTCACCTCTTCTCTATTTCTATTTCTCCATAATACTTTAATAGAAGTCACATCTTTGATCCTTAATCTTTGAACCTATTAATCTAATATGGGAATTGGAGTTTCCTCATAGGACAAGTCTTATATGATCTGAACGTCTTCAATTAGGATAACCCAAGAAAGGTATCCTATGCACTTTCATATCATTGATTAATGGAAAACTGGATGAACAGATGCTAGCCCCAAAGGAAACTCTAACTCATAAGACACTTATCCTGCCCTCTAAAAGATCTAGTATATCCCAATGAATCTTGGACTATGCTTTCCCTTCTTGCCAACACTCATGATGGACTTTGTAGGTGAGACTTTCAATAATACCTGGTCATTGACATTAAACTCTATGTCCCTCCATCGTACATCTGAGTATGACTTCTGTCAACTTTGATCCATAAATAATTGATCTTAAATAAGCTTAACTTTCTCCACTGTCTGCTATACTTAGTCTTGTCCAATCAACCATGATTCACATACTTTTTGAACCATCCAATAGGGCATCTAAATTTTTCACTCATATAAAGCCTTGAAAGGTGCTATCCTAATGCTAGAATGATAAATATTATTTTATGTGAACTCAATAAGAGGTAAGTAGTCATCTGAACATCCCTTGAAGTCTAGCACACATACCCACAACATATCCTTGAGTGTCCGAATAGTACACTCAACTTGGTCATCTGCCTGAGGGTGAAAGGTTATGCTAAGGTTAACTTATGTCTCCAACCATTTTTGGAAAGGCCTCTAGAAGTTAATAGTATATTGCGCCCCTCTATTAAAGATAATAGATACTAGGACACCATGCAACCTAGTAATCTCTCTAATATAAAGCCAAACATAGTCTTCAGCTGTAAAAGTAGTCTTTACTAGTAAGAAGGAGGCTGATTTGTTAGTCTATCAATAATTATCCAAATAGAGTCAAACCTACACTATGATCATGGTAACCCCATAATAAAATTCATATTAATTACTTTCTAGTTCCATTAGGAAATGGCTATCTCCTGGGCTAGCCCGGCTAGCCTTTGGTGCTTAACCTTACCTATTGGTAGTTATGATATTATTCCATAAATTGAGCAATGTCCTTCTTTATCCCATATCACTAATAAATCTCTTTGATATCATAGTGTATCTTCGTTGAACTAGGGTGGAAAAATAATAGGAATGGTGTGCCTCCTACATAATCTGATGTTGAAGCCCTACAATATTTAGAAAACATAATCGACCTCTATATTTGAAGGCTCCATTTCTTGCTATATCAAAGTTTGAAGAACCCTAACCCTTAGCCTTACCTTTGAGGTTCTCCAAGTTGGGATATTCATGTTGTCGTGCCTTTAAATATATAACTAGAAATGACATAACTATGTCCTGAGTTGTGACACTGCTATCACTTTTTTTGATAATCTATTTCTCAATCTAGCTAATTCATGAAGTTCTTGAGCTAACCCACGCCTGTCAACACCTAAATAGAATAAATTACCCATAGATATGTTACTAAGGGCACCAACCATCAGGTACCACATTCGCCTTCCCCAGATGATATAAATTATCTACATCATAGTTTTTTAGCAATTCAAGCCATCAACACTATTGTAGATTCAACTCTTTATACTTAAAGATATACAGAAGGATCTTATGATATATGAATATGTCAACTGAACACCACACAAATAGTGCTTCAAGATTTTTAACACATACACAACTGTAACCAACTCTAAATTGTGGTTAGATAGTTCTTCTAGTGCTTTCTCAACTGCCTTTAACCATATGTAATCACCTTACAATATTGCACTAGAACAGATCCTAACTCCACACTCGAAGCATCATAGTGTATCACAAAGCCCTCTAAACCTTATAACAATACTAGAATTAGTATTGATGTGAACGTATCCTTCAGCTACTAGAAACTATGCTCGTAACTGTAACACCTCCAAATGTGATTCAGAATGTTCCTATAGAGTATTTGTTGAATATATTAAAATATATGCATTGGAAAATATGAGTTCATATTCTTTTTTAGGAGGCAAAATTGTATAGAAAAAGAGTTGCCTTTGATTTTTAGGTCACCCGTATCAAATAATAATGTTTTGCATGAAATTGTACTTTTCAAAAGAGTGCACGACCAATCCGCGTTGCCGACTTGTTTCACCATAGTAAAAAAGTGGCCTAAACCCATTCCTAGGACAAAACATGGGAAAAATTAAAGTTCATGCAAAATTACACAGTATGGGAACCAAGGCGCATCACACCCCTAGTCTATCTATGCGTAAAGTTTTCCAAACTTTTGTTTTGTAAAGTTAAGTCAATTAGGACTTATCCCAACACCTTTATATACGTAAGTACTCAAAACTTCTCCTATTTTTATCCCTAAATCTCTCTCAAAACCTCTCTAAAATTTATCCATCAAGTTCTTCCAATTTCTTAGGGTTCAAGTCTCCTCTATTAAGACAAAGCTTCCAAGAGGTTCTTAAAGATTCTTCAAGTCTTCCTCATTAAGATTTCAAGGTTTAAAGGTATGTGGGTCTTTCATCCATGGAATTTTACAACCATGTAGTCCAAAAAACTATTTTACAAATTCCTTCAAGTTTTAATGGTAATTTCTTACAGGTACTTTCTATTACTTCTATTAAGCATGATTTATATTGAGGATCTTCATCTATTAAAGGAAATTACATGTTTTGATTTCAAGGATTTTTTTATTACGAACTATTTTATGGAAATTCTAAGTTATGAGTGTCATGATACCATGAGATACAATGAAGTTGATGATTTTATGAGATGAATTTCATATTTCCATGTCTAAGTTTGAAAGATGATATGTGTGATTGAAGTGGGTTATTAAGCATGATTTAAATTGATGGATTTCTCTGCATTGATGCATAGTCCTCTTGAGTTTCATAATTTAAAGCTTGCATGTACTCACTCACCCAATTATCATATTGAGTTTTTCAATTAAGTATGATTTCAAAATGATGAGGGTTTAATTATAGGTTTATGAAAGTTATGATGTTGTGAATCCCTCCTATGAATGTTAAAGATGGTGATTAGGACAGTTCTCACCAAAAGATAGATCCCATGATGATAAAGACAATTCTCACATGTTGGATCTCAAGTTTAGATGAGAGACTCTTTATATGATGATACTATGTTTACAAGTTTATGAATAACTATAATTATGCATATGTTTCAAATGTATTCCATAGGAATGCATTAGCAAGAATGGGGCATGGTGGTAGGATTCGGTAAGGGAATCTTAGAAGCAACCTTATGTCTCATTAACTATGTGCCATCATCGAAGCCCTTGTAGGCTAGGCTAGTAGATCTACCTAAGCCATATTATTCATTAAAGATACATGTACAAGATGGAGTTCTACTTGTAACTAGTCTCCTTGAGCCAATATAAGGGGATATGTTGGACTTCATGCAGTAGCTCACATGGTCTGATATGTTAGTTCAAGTCTCCTCCCATATATGTATGATGATACGATGTTATATTTATCTTCCATGAATGATTTTATCAAAGCATTCTCATGCATGTCATATTAAGCTTATCCATATTGTACATAATTATACATATTGTTTATGAAGCTTATTATCTATTATTGCATTGCATCCCACATACTAGTACATTCAAAGTACTAATGAATACTTTTTGCCTACATGATCTAACCATGTAGGAACCAAAGCTCCTATCCATCCTCCTTCACGTGGCTAGCTTGATTCGTGAAGATAATTTGTTATGGTGAGTTCTCCATTTCGAGAACAATATCTGATTTCTTATCTTGCTCATGTTGAGATACTAATACTTTACTTTCTACTTTGAGGGTGAGTGGGGGACATATCTTGGCCCCCGTCCTACTCTTGATTAGAGGTGTTATTGGATACTTATACTATGTACATACTATGAGATGCTTACTTTTATGGAGACTTATCCTTTAGCCCTTATCCCTTATATAATGTTGCTTAATGTTGTTGATGTTTATGGAAAGTGATGATCTTCCTAAGTCCCTATTATCCCCATATCTAGAGTCATTTGTACCCTCTTCTTAGTCTTTTGTTGATGATATGATGATGAAAATTCCTTTCCCCTAATCATCCCCATAGCATGAGTCCAAAACACCATTTTCCCTTAGATTTAATTGCTTGAATGTTTGTTTATATTTTGCAACCAAAGATGTGATTAAGTTATCCTAAGAGGCTTGTTTGGGTTACCTTTATGTTTCTCATTTGTCCTGTCACATCTAAGCCCTAGGCTTGGGTCATGACAAGCTTGGTATCAGAGCACTAGGTTTGTAAATAGTCCTTGGATATTCAACTCACTGCATCGAGTATAATCTTGTTCATAGTTGTGAAGCACGCCACAACTATGAATAGGAAGATATGAGGCATTTTAGGAAATAATTCACTTCTTTGTGATTCATGTCATTCTATTAGAAGTGTCTAAGGTTATTCCTCTAACTAACGATGCACTCTTTGCTATATCTAGATAATGCCACCAAGAAGAGCACCTTTTCCAAGGGATGTGGCTGAAGATCAAGCCCTTCTCATGCAACAAGAGGATGGTATCACTCATGTGGAGTTTAGGATCGCCTTAACCTTGTTAGCCCAAGCTTTGGCCAACCAAGCTAATAGAGAAGTTGCTATCCCTTTCCAAGCTTCTACACCGTCAACCAAAGTTTATGATTTTGTAAGGATGCACTTGCCAGAGTTTCATGGATCAAATATTGATGATGACCTGGTTGAATTTCTTGATGAGGCTTATAGGATTGTGGCCATTATGGGGGTGACATCGAAAGAGAAGGTCGAGCTTGTGGCTTACCAGTTGAAAGGGGTGGAAAAAGTTTGGTATGACCAATGGGTTGAGAAAAGAGGTATTGAAGAGGGTCGAATTAGATAGGAGGAGTTTAAGGCAATATTTTTGGATAGATTGTTTCCATTGAAGTTGAGGGAATCCAAAGTTCAAGAGTTCATAAACCTCAAGCAAGGACACATGAGTGTGAAAGATTATTCTCTCAAGTTCACAAAATTCTCTATGTATGCTCCATTTATGGTATTAGATCTAAGGGATAGAATAAGTAAATTCATATCCGATGTATCTAAATTGGTCTCCAAGGAGCACAAAATATCTATACTTATTAAAGAAATGGACATCTCCCACTTAATGACCTATGCAAAACAAATTGAAGATGAGAAAGTGAGGGAGAGGACAAAAGAGTCTAAGAGAGCTAGGATGGATGGTGGTGGATTCTCTCACCAAAGGGGCGGTGGCCATGGTAAATTCCAAGGTAGTCACAGGTAAGAAAATCAAGGGTCATCCAATACTTCTCCTCTAAATTTTGACAAATATAAGGGGTCTAATCCAAATCCCTAAGGAGGTATAGGTACACAAGCCTCTCCAAATTATGTGAAGTGTGGAAGGCTCCATAAGGATGAATGTTTAGCTAGCTCAAATGCGTGCTCAAATATGGCAAGCCCAACCACCATGTAAAGGAGTGGGAATGCAAGGGCCCAAGGCCAACGTGGACTAGAACAAGGAGAATAAAAAATCTATCGAGGTTGTCCCATGTCCATCATGCATAAAGTCATTCCTTGTGATTTGGTAGAGCTATCCATGGTAAATTTTGATGTATACTTGGGATGGATTGGTTGCATGCCTCTTCTGCTTTTATAGGTTATCAAATTCATAATGCCAGGTTTCAATTTCTAAATAAGCCTACTCTTGAGTGGAAGGTTGGTAGTTCTTCATGTAAAGGTTAGTTTATTTTCTATCTCAAAGCTCGAAAAATAATTTCTAAGGGGTGCATCCATCATTTGGTTAGGGTTAGGGATGTTATATCCAAAATTCCTTCTTTTGAGTCAGTTCCTATAGTCAATGAGTTTCCCGAAGAGTTGCCAGTATCCCTTTCAAAAGGAAGATAGATTTTGGCATAGATCTTTTGCTTGACACCCAACCTATGTCAATACCTCCTTATATAATGGCTCCAAAAGAGTTATAGAAACTAAAGGAGTAATTGAAGGATTTATTAGAGAAGAGATTTATTAGACCTAGTAAGTCCCCATGAGGTACCTTGTATTATTTGTAAAGAAGAAGGATAAGTCTCTCCGAATGTGTATAGATTATTGCCAACTCAACAAAGATACCATCCATGACAAGTATCCACTCCCAAGAACTGATGACCTATTTGATCAATTACAAGGTACTAAGAACTTTTACAAAATTGATTTACGATCCAGGTATCATTAATTAAGAGTGAGGGAAAGTGATATTCCCAAGATGACATTTTGGACAAGGTTTGGACATTGAGTTTATGGTGATGTCCTTTGGTTTGACTAATTCCCCATCTATATTTATGGACCTTATGAATAGGGTGTTCAAACCTTACCTTGATATGATTTTGGTGGTATTCATTGATGACATTTTGGTCTATTCATGGGATGAAGAAGATCACAAGGAACACTGAGGGTGGTCTTACAAACTTTGAGGGATGAGAGGTTGTTTTCCAAGTCCGGCAAATGTGAGTTTTGGTTAAAGGAGATTGCATTTCTTGGTCATGTTATGTCCAGTGACGGGATAAAAGTTGACCCCAAAAAGATGGAAGAGGTGAGAAATTGGCCAAGGCCCCTGACTCGTATGGATATTAGGAGTTTATTGGGCCTAGAGATGCATTATAGAAGATTTGTTGAAGGGTTTTCTTCCATTTCATCTCCATTGACTAAGTTGACCCAAAAGAAAGTGAAGTTTGTGTGGACAGAAGAGTGTGAGAAAATGTTTCAAACTTTGAAGGATTGATTTACTTCGGTTCTAATCTTGACCTAGTCGGAGGGTACCAATAGGTTTGTTGTTTATTGTGATGCCTCAAGAATTGGTTTGGGTTGTGTGTTGATGCAAAATAGTAAGGTAATTTCATATGCTTCAAGGCAATTAAAGGTGTGAAAAGAACTACCCAACACATGATCATGAACTAGCGATCATGGTGTTCACATTGAAAATTTGGCATCATTATTTTTATAGAGTTCATGTTGATGTGTTCACCGTTCATAAGAGTCTCCAATATGTGTTTACAAAAAGAGTTCTCAATTTAAGGCAAAGAAGATGGTTGAAACTTCTCAAGGAGTATGACATGAGTGTGAAGTATCACCTGGGAAAGGCTAACGCGGCAGTTGATGCACTTAGTAGAATGTCTATGGGTAGTGTATCACACCTTGAAGATGATGGGAAGAGGGAATTAGCAAAGAAAGTTCATAGGTTGGCTAGATTAGGGGTAAAGTTGAGTGATGTAGAGAATGGTAGAGTCATGGTGTTAAATGGCTCCGAGGCATCATTACTTGAGAATGTTAAGTCTAAACAAGATCTTGGTCCCACCTTAGTGGAATTGAAGGCCTTGGTGAAGGAAGGAAAGATAAAGGTCTTCTCACAAGGGGGAGATTGGGTGCTTCCTTACCAAAGGAGATTATGTGTACAAGATGTTGATGGATTAAGAAATTTGATATTGTAAGAAACAATTCTTCCTATTCTATTCACCCTAGTTCCACCATGATGTATAAAGATTTGAGGAAATTATATTGGTGAAACAGAATGAAGAAGAACATTGCTAAATTTGTTGCCAAATGCTCATGTCAACAAGTTAAGGTGGAACACCAAAGATCAGGTGGCTTGGATCAAAATATTGAGATTCTTACATGGAAGTGGGATGAGATTCATATAGATTTTGTAGTTGGGTTACCTAAGAACAAGAGGCACTTTGATTGTATATGTGTGATAGTGGATTGGATAATGAAGTTAGCCCATTTTTTGCCGATTAAGATAACTTTTGGTGCCGAAGATTATGCTAAGTTATATTTTTGGGAGTTAATGAGGTTGCATGGGATTCATTGTCTATAATTTCGGATTGTGGTACCCAATTCACCTCCAACCTTTGGAAGTCACTCCAAAGAGGTCTTGGCACTAAAGTAAAGCTAAGTACCGCCTTCCATATCCAAATTGATGGTCAAGTCGAAAGGAAAATTAAAAGAGTAGAGGACATGTTGAGGGCTTGTGTCTTAGAATTTAAAGAAAGTTAGGATGATCATCTACCTTTTATTGTGTTTTCCTACAATAATAGTTTTCACTCAAGCGTTGAGATGGCACCATTTAAGGCTCTATATGGTAGATGATATAGGTCATTGATTGAATGGTTTGAATTTGGTGAAATAGCCTTGATTGGACCGAATTTGGTTATGGATGCCATGAAAAAAGTGACGCTCATAAGAGAAAGATTGAAAACCACTCAAAGTAGACAAAAGTCCTACTCCGATATGAGGAGAAGGGACCTTGAGTTTAATGTTGATGATTGAGCTTACTTGAAAGTGTCACATTTTGTTGGGATCCATATTTTCCCACTTTCTCTGACTAGCAATACAACACTGCGGTTATCTAAGCTCCCGTAGAGTTCAATCATCACTTGGGCAGAATTGCAGAAGGCCTTTTTGGAGAGGTTCTTACCAATCTCAAAGAAACTGATGTTGAAAGCTCAAATCAATAACATTGAGCAGGTGTCTGATAATTCACTCAGTAATACGTGGAACAGACTTACAAAGTGTTTAAGGATTATCCCAGACCACAAGATCATTGATAAAGCCTTGGTGGAGATCTTTTATCGAGCCCTGGATGAGAACAACCAAGTCGTTGCTGACACTATCATGGAAGGCTCATTTATAGATCATCCATTTCAGGAGGTTGCAGAAAGGATGGAAAGAGTGATCAAGACAAATCGTGCATAGGGGATGATAAATAAATCAACTATAAAAAGCTCATTCTCAGTGAGTACTAGTTCAGCAGGCAGGGGCAAGTGAGGAGGTGATACAAGAGCTTCCTCAAATTAATACCAATGTGGAATTGTTGATGAAGCAGAACCAAGAACGTGTGAATTCAGTATTTCATTAGCCTCCAAGACCATCCATGTACGAGGAGCCTTATTATGAGGAGGACACTTACTTTGTAGCATATCAGATGGCGGGTTTCTAGACCAACGCCCAAGGGTCCAATCAGGACTATTGGCACTAAGGTCAAAGAAACCAAGGTCAAAACTACAATAGGGATGGTGCCTTCAGAGACAACAGTAAAGAAGGCTACTATGATAGGAACAGGAGCCAAGACAGAGATGCCAATTGGGGATGTAGAGATGGTTATAGAAATGGTCCATATGTTCCACTACATAATCGAGATTTCGGGACTGGCAGCTCTAGAGTTGAGGAGATGTTTGATCACCTGTTGAAGAAGGCTGATGCATAGGATGAGATATTAAAGGGGATGAAGTCTGACATCTCCTGTATTAATCATAAAATTAAGTCTCATTCTATTTCCATGAAGCAGCGTGAGAAACAATTCCATCAGATGTCAACTCAGCTCAACCAGGGCTAGAAAGGTACATTGCCCAACACCATAGTGCAAAATCCTAAGAATAAGGGGTAGTGTATAGCAGTGACTACATGTGATGGCAAGCAGACCATTGATAATCCGATTCCTGTTGTTGATGATGTTCATGTGGAACTGGTTGCGAGAAAGGATGCTGAGATTGGAGATATTTGTGCTAAGGATGGGGGAAGTGCAACGCCAATGCCACAAAGGTTGAAACCCATTCCTTGACCTCCTCCTCCCTTCCTTCAGAGACTCAAGAAGAAGGAGGAGGAAGGTAAATTCAAGAACTTCCTCTCCATGATGAAACAAATCTCCATCAAAATCTCTCTGATTGAAGCATTGGAGACGATGCCCGGTTATGCAAAGTTCATGAAGGACTTTTGTCACAAAGAAGTGTACTATGAGTCAAGAGCTCTCTCAAGAGCTTCAATATTGTTGTGTGATATCCACAAGGTCCTTGGCACATAAGCGAGAGGATCCTGGAGCATTTATCATTCCCTGAACCATTAGAGACATTGAGTTTTCAAGGGCACTATGTGATCTAGGTGCCAGCATAAATCTGATGCCCCTTGCAGTTTTCAAGAAGCTAGGACTAGAAGCCCCTACTCCTAAGAGCATGTGATTATTGATGGTTGATAGGATAGTAAAGAAGCTTGTGGGGATATTATATGACATTCTTGTTAAAGTTGAGAAATTCATATTCCTCGCAAATTTTGTGATCCTAGATTGTGAGGTCAACTTCAAAGTCGTAATCATCTTGGGAAGGCCTTTCCTAGACACTTGGCGATCTCTGATGGACATGGAATCAGGCCAACTCAAGCTTTGATTGAATGAGTAAGAATTCATCTTCAACATCTGTCAGTCGATGAAGAGGCCAAAAGAGTTAAAGATGAAGGTTTGGGCCATTGATGAAGTCTGAGTAATCAAGTGGTCTAAGTCGTACCGCAATAATAAATCAGGTACTACTTGGTAGGCAACCCAAGATATTTAATATAATAGTGGCAATTTTTGTTTTGTTTTTAGTTTTTAGACTGGTAGGTATTTTAATTTTTGGCATTTTGGTTGTAATCTGTGGACATTGGACTGGTGGCATATAGGGTAACAATGTGTTTTGTGAAGCTTATATAGGTATAGAACAAGTCAGCCATCTTAGGCTGTGAAGGTAACAAAAAGTTCTTCTACTATTGATTCTACGGGTCGTATGTAACAATATGACCCGTACATCAACTCATAGAACACTTCCAGTGAGAAAACTTATATGCACTCCAGTCCACGAGACAACTTTATGCCCATAGAAATAACTATGGGTCGTGAATGGGAATTGTGGACCCTAGGTAAGTTTACTACCCTTTTGACCAAGTGTTGGGGGTTCTATGACCTACTTTACGAGTCATATTTCATTATATGGCTCGTAAATAATCCTGTAGAACCCATCTCCCAATTAGGTTTTAGGTAGTCTACAAAACCATGGTTCACGAGCCGTAGAATCTTCTTCGACTCGTAATTAGGGTTTCGTAAAGCCTGACCCAGTCTTTTTGAATCGACCCAATCAGGGTATAAAAAGGGTCAACAAATTTTTTACCCTAATTTCACACATAATTCTCAAATTATTTGACCCCCCTTAAACCCTAAGCCAATTTCGACCACCATAGTTCGGTCACCGACAAATATTTTTGACAACCTTTTTGGCCACCTTCGACACCTATGGTTTTGCACCATCTCGAATTCCTCCATCAAATTCAACCTATTTTTCTCAAATTTTGCTAAGTCCTCGGCCCTAAAACCTTTGAACTACCAAAGTTAGTTTAAATTAGTTGAAAATTTTGATAGACACGATGTTCTTAACTTAATAATTGTAAATTTGTGATTACCCTTGTGTGTGTTGTTGGTAATACTCTGATTTAAATGTTGAAATGGGTTTGGAATTATGTTGAATGTCAAAATCATTTGTGTGTGGCCATGACCTGCATATTTTGGATGATACTTTGCGTAAAACCATGTCGTCACATGTCGTTTGAATTGAATAGACTTCTTTGAAAAGTCGATATGTGATTACATGTTTGTTTTTTGGTTTCTAATCATTCAAATGGTGTCGAATTTCTAAACAAGCATGCAAAATGAAATATGATGGGGTTATATGTGATCATTGCATTAGGGGTGTTTGGTATTTATTGAAATCTTGTGGGGATGCATGTGTGTTTTGCTTCGATGTTGATTTAATTGCTTAACTTGTCATATTAGGACTCGTTTGATGACCTTAGACATCCAAGTTCCTAGAAAATTCACTCTATGAGGGTCTTCTACGGCCCGTGAAACATTCTACGGTTGTAGTTTCCCCTCGTAAGAAATTCCAGAAACATGAAAGTTTTGGGACTCTATCAAACAAGAGTTTCTACGAGTTGTAGATTATTCTACGACTCGTAGATAGGTCTCGTATGGGTCTACCTGCATAAACCCAACACTGGAGTGTCATCTATAACCTATTCTACGACTCATGGAATGTTGTACGAGTCGTATCTGGTGTTGTGGATATCATTCTAGTAAGTAAACTTAATAGACTATGTTTCTATGAGGACCTTTTATGGCTCGTAGGTTACACTACGGCCTGTAAAAGAGCCCTCGTAGACCCATGTGTAACCAGTTCAAATATGTTTTCGTATTTTCATTCCTTCACTTATGGGGATAATTGTGTTTGCTAATTGTGTACTTTCAGGTAGTATGGCCCTAAATCCTAGATGTGATGAGATACAGGCCATGAGGCACAACTACAAGATGAGCCAACTGAGTCTGAGGGTAGTGGCTTAGTAGAGGATCTTGGCACGCATCTTGATTTGGGCATCAAGTCACGATAAACATGGGCTTCCATTAGACAAGCAGGGTAGAACCCAGACTCAGGCGATTGTGGTCCACCCTCCCCAGTCTGAAAAGGGAGGTACCAGGACCAATAACTCTATTCAGATGACCTCATCCGAGGGTAGGTATGAGTTTGGATCTGATGAAGGGTCAAACTCTACATCTACTTCAGTGCTCCGAGCTCCATCCTCATCTCTGGATGCTTCATCTAGCCGGTGGTACGTCGAGGGTATGCAAGCTATCTACCGAGAGGGCATACAAAGGAAGAGCGTAGCCGATCAACTCGTTCTATTTTTTAGAAGTCCTGCATCATCATTTCAAGATTAGATAGTTTCCTAGACCTCCAATAAACCATCGCCAAATATAAGCTCCAATGGCAGGCAAAGCCATTGGAGAAGTACTCCCCGCCCATTTTTTGAGAGTTCTTTGCTTTATATGCCACCACAATTCTTGGCTCTCTTCCCAAGGGGAAGAAACCCCTCAGTTAGCCCTGGTTGACACATGTGAGAGGTGAGGGGTCGATAGGTGGATATAGCAGAGACTACTATCTGTCGCATGTTATTTGGGCTAGAGTTTCTAGCCATTAGGTCTACAACAAAGTTTGACAAGAGAGTGGGGTAGACTCGGGATACACCCTTGATGAGAGACTAGGCCCACGAGGCCTTCTTGATGAGGTGGGTTGTTGATTACATTACAGAGCAGGGCCCCGATCCTGAGTGGATTTCTATGTTAGTAGGGCCCATAGTGAAGGCCTCATTCAGCTTCACTGCCAAATTTTAGTGGGATGTAGTGAGATCATGGATCCGACCCACACTTGTTGATAATACCTTGATGCTGGATCATGCTATGTTAGTTTCCAACATCGTAGATGGCTATAAGATAGACTGGGCCCAACTGATTGCAGAGCAGGTACACGAAGTAGCCCTGAAGAGATGTACTTCTATCCCATTTCCTTGCCTGATATACAGGCTTTGCTTAGCGATGAGGGTGGATAGTATACATCAGGTGGATACTCTGATAGAGATTCAAAGGGCACTAGATGTCAGTCTAATAAAGGCGTATGAGAATCCAGTGGCACTTGGGCGAGCACTACAACCACCAATTCAGATGTTAGAGATATTCGTCGCGGTGCCACCGTCTGAGCTTCCATCTTCCATAACTACTACTGCTCCCACTGTTGAAGGGCCCCCACAGATAGAGATTGATGTGGAATGGGAGCCCACTACTACTATTCCTGCCCTAGAGGCCATGCTCACTCCAATAACACCTGTTAGCATGGTATTTGTGTTAGCGATATCCATACAGGCTATGGTGCAGAGATAGGCCTGCACTGAGTCCCAATTGGCTCAGTTACTTCAACAGATCAGGCCTTGGGTCTTCCAAGTCATTTTAGAGGTTTAGGCACGTATGCAGACATACACTATGACTGTTATTTAGGAGAGACTTACATCTGTGGACAGCCACATTGATGCATTTGAGCAATGGGTACAATAGATCCTCAACACAACATGACCTGTAGACATGACGACCATTTAATCGAAGATCCAATAGATTCAAGCTGCTATGAGCACAACATTAGTAGCACCAATGTTACTCTCGACACCCGATACTACTACAGAGATATTCATAGACCTATTTTCCATAGAGGAGGTACCACTCTGCTCCCTCAAGAAGTGGCCCCGCACTGATGATCTAAACACTATAAGACTAAAGGCGGGGATGACAGAGGAGTAGCGATTTAAGCTTGCTAGGATGAACTCGATGAAGGATGAGGAGACACGGAGAGCTCGTGAGCTTGAGAGATTTAGGGGCGCTGGACCCTCGTGACATGCTCTCACTTTTGGGGAGACAACCAATCATGTTGAGGGTGGTCAGACACAGCCAAAGACTAGCGCTTAGGCACCCAGGTATATTTTCTTTTGACCCCTGTGTTTTATCATTTTATCTTTGTGCATTGGGGACAACGCACAACTCTTTCGATAGGGTGTGGGTAGTTATAGGCCTCAGTGAAGTCTGAGTAACTATGGTCTATAACTACCCAAATCTTTGAGTCTGAGGGATTTTCTTACCTGTGTTCATTCCCTGAGGACATTTAATTTCTATTAAACTAGCATGTTGAGGATGTATAGGCAATATTAATAGCATATTTTACTTAAGTTTATGGCATATGTTTGTTTTTATTAAGAAAAAAATGATACCCACCAAAAAGTTTTTGTTTTTAGGTAGTCTTGATAATATCCATGTGATCTTGATTAATTGACAGTGCTTGTTCTGACAAGTGAGGTGTAATTGTGATAAAAAGTATGACCTAAGAGTATGAGTTGATAGTGTAATCAGTGCCATATGTGTGAGCTTATTTGCATACTTCTCATATTGTGTTTTATTTCATAATTTGCCCTGTTACTCTGACTTAGAACGTAGGTTAGTTGGTTAGGAAAATATCTTAGGCCATTATTCATATTAGTGCACTTAGCCTAAATGACCAACCAAATGCTTGATGCATCCCTTGATTCGAATATTTGATCCATGCATGTACTTATTTCTTTGTAGACACCTAAGTAACCAAGCCTTGTTGATTATGAAATCTTGAGATTAGCCCTGGTCCTTCCTTGAACAGTGTGCACCTAGACTGAGGCAAAAAGCCTAAGTTGAGGGTGGCTACCAAAAGTGGCCCTGGTTCATAGGTTGGATATTGTGCACCTCAACTCAAGCCAAAAGCCTAAGTTGAGGTGGCTAGTGTAAAGGAGATCAAAATAAATGGGGTGGAAGTTAGTGATACATGAAAAAAGGGAAAATGTGATATGGGTGCCAGAAACGATGTCTTAACAATGAGCAAAAAAGAAAAAGAATTTGAAAAATAAAAAGGCAATGAGCTAAGAGCACCCAAAAAAAGCTTGAAATAGGAGAAGGGGAGAATGAGTTGAAAATACCAATGTTGGTAGGGCAAAAGTGTAGAGAACACAATATCAATGAGGGCCTTTAGTCACTATATTCTCGAAACATCATACCCAATCCCTCTGAGCCTACGTTACAAGCCAAGAAAGTCCTATAGTGATCCTAACCCAAGTACTCGAAGGTTATTGCCATGAGTATAGGGGAAAACATATGTTATTGGGCATAGTGTTTGAATATCTATTGTGAGAGTGAGTGATTTTTGTGTAGTCCCAAGCATTGAATCTGAAAATACTATTATGAGTGGGATATGGGACTTCTTTCTATGAGGGCACTTGCATTGCATTATTAATGTTAGACCAACTCAATGATTGTTTCTTATCGTTAATTACACTACTTGTCATAGTTGCACTGTCAGATGTACTGATCTACATTGGTTTGCTTGATAGCTATATGATATGTGTTTATAAGTGTTGTGGGTATCTTTCCTTGCTTATTGATATGATGTATATCGTTAGACTGAAGTCTGTGTGTTACTTTACTGCTTATGAAGTTTGAGTCTATCGCTTAAGGACAAGCAATAATTTTAAGTTGAGGGTGTTGATGTGTTGTTGAAATACATTACTTTTGATGCTTAAAATTTAGAATTTTGTGTGTTCTCATAGTGATGTTAGTAGATTTGATATGTTTTTATGTTTGTTTTGCTGGATTATAGGGTTGGCATAATTTTTGGGCTAAGTATGCTAAAATTACAGATTTTGATGATCTACGAAACCCTTTATGGATCATGAAAGATTTCACGGGCCATTGAAAGAGGTTTAGTAACAAATTCTAGTAAAGGAAAAATTTTATGAATAATAATCTACGAACATGCAAACAAGCTATAAAGTATTCCACAAGTTGTAGAGTTGAGGTCATACACTGAGGGTCAGAAAGTGGAGAAGTGTTGAAAAGTCATCAGATGAAACCCTCCATGGGTCATAGATCATTGTACAACCCATAAATGGGTCTCGTAGAAGACCATTCCAATTTTGCAGAAGAAGACCACGAAACCCCAATTACGGGTCGTGGAATAGTATATGACCCATAGAGCATGTCGACCCAGTTTTTCTATTTTGATTTGGCTTTGTATTTTAGACATTATAAATAGGTTTTTACGTTATTTTTCAAAAAAAGTGGAAGAGGTTAGAGAGTTGGACAATTTTTAGAGAGAGAACATCATATAATCACGTGGAAAACAATAGTTGGTGTTCCTGATTTGAACTTGTGATTTCTATTGAAGAGTTTGGATTTCTTGTTCTTAAATTCATTCGTGGAAGTACTTAATTATGCTATTCAATATCATGATTCTTGCATCTACATTGATCAGGAGTAGCTAAAGCCACAACTAGGGTTGTGGGAACCATGAAGAACTAACAAAGTAAAACTGGATGACTCTTAATTCTTGGAAGGTATGAATGCCCGTATTGATTATTTATCTTTGTTTTAATTTATTTTTAATGGTATCTAACATTAGAACTCGCCTAGTGTTACTGATTGGATCAAGGTAGTAATGAATAGAGAAAGAGAATAATTAACAAGATTCAATTGATGTTTTCTCGCCTAATCAACCAAACTAGATCAAGGGGAGGTTGTACTAGGACAATAGGTAAGGGTTAGTAATGTCACACTGCGGAGATGGATCAAATCCCGTAGTGAAATTTACCTCTCACCTGGATCAAAGAGTTTGGTAAACTTGTGCATGTTACACACTAGAAAAGATTAAGATTTTCTGGTAATACTGAGTTAGGGAATCATGGGGAACACAATACCCTAGTTATCTCTTCTACTAATTTCACAACACTACCATTAGTTTAGGTTTATTTTATTGTAATTACAAACCCCCCTTTCGGGAGATAAGTAGGTTAATCACCCTACTTTACTTTGAATTATTTTGGAGTCTACCATATTCCCTGTGGGTTCGACCCTAACCTTGGTTAGATTATATTATTTGACAGTGACCGCTTTAATCTTCAAAAAGAAGGTGTATCTTGGGCGACATCACATATGAGTTAGAGTTACCATTGGAGATGAATGTGATTCATCCGGTGTTCTATGTGTCTATGTTGAGGAAGTTCATGGGGAATCCAAGTTCCATAGTCCCATTATAGGATGTGAGTGTTGTGGAAAATTTGACATATAAGTAATTTCTAGTGGAGATATTGGATAGGCAAATAAAGAGGTTGAGAAACAAAGATGTAGCGTCCGTTAAGGTCCTTTAGAGGAACCAACAAGTTGAAAGTGCGACTTAGGAAGTGGAAGCGGGCATGATGTAAAGATATCCTTATTTTTTGCACTCTACTCAAGCCTAAGGTAATAAGATGATCATGTTTAAAGTGTCAAGTCATGTACTTCCAGCCTTAGATGTGAAGTTGCATGCATTTATACTCATGGTAACAGGTTTTAAATGGTATTTTGATGCATAAATTTAAGATTTTATGAAAATTATATTTAAGTTGCATTGATGCGCTAATGTTAGGGCTATAAAGTGTCTTGTCAATCCTCTCAAGCATATTTTCATAACATTCGTGGACCAACGTTCCCAAGGGAGAGATATTGTAACACCTCCCAACGTGACTCGAAATATCCTTATAGAGTATTTCTTGAATATCTTAAAATTCATGAATTATTTGATAAATTTGAGTTTGTATTCTTTTTCAAGAGGTACAATTGTGTAGGAAAAGGGTCACCTTTGATTTTTAGGTCACTCGTATTGAAAAATATTTTTTTGCATGAAATTATACTTTTCAGAAGAGTGCGCGACCAATACGTATCGTCCACTTGTTCCCCCATAGTACAAAAGTGGCCTAAATCCATTTCTAGGCCCAATGAGGGGAAAAATTGAAGTTCACATAAAATTACATAGTGCAGGAACCAAGGTGTTTCGCTCCCCTGGTCCCTCTGTGTGTAAATATTTTCAAACTTTTCTTTTGTAAAGTGAAGTCAATTGAGACTTATCCCAACACCTATATATACGTAAATACTCAAAAGTTCTACTATTGTTTCCCTAAATCTCTCTCAAAACACTCTCAAAACCTCTCTAAAATTTCTCAACCAAGTTCTTCCAATTTCTTATGGTTCAAGTCTCCACCATTGAAGACAAAGCTTCCAAGATGTTCTTCAAGCTTCTTTAAGTGTTCCTCGTTAAAGTTCAATGTTTAAAGGTAAGTGGGTCTTTCATACATGGGTTCTTCCACCCATGGAGTCCCAAAACCTATTTTATAAATTCCTTCAAATTTCAAAGCTAATTTCTTATAGGTACTTTCTATTACTTCTATTAAGCATGATTTAATGTTAAGGATCTTCATCTATTGAAGGAAATTACATGATCTTATTTCAAGGGTTTTCTATTTTGAACTATTTTATGAAAAATCTAAGTTATGAATGTCATGATACCATGAGATACAATGAAGTTGATGATTTTATGAGATGAATTTCATGTTTCCATGTCTAATTTTGAAAGATGATATATGTGATTGGGGTGGGTTATTAAGAATGATTTCAATTGATGGATTTGTCTACATTGATGCATAGTCCTCTTAAGTCTTATGATTTCAAGCTTGCATGTACTCACCCACCCAATTATCATATTGAGTTTTCCAATGAAGTATGATTTCTAAATGATGAGGGTTTAATTACAAGTCTATGAAAATTATAATGTTATGAATCCCTCTTATGAATGTTAAAGATGGTGATAAGGACAATTCTCACTAAAATATAGATCCAATGGTGATAAGGACAATTCTCACATATTGGATCTCAAGTTTAGATGAGCTATGCTTTACATGATGATGCTATGTTTATAAGTTTATGAATGACTATAACTATGCATATGTTTCAAATGTATTTCGTGGAAATGACTAAGCACTGAATGGGGAATGGTATTCCATGGGAATGACTAAGCACTGAATGGGGCATGGTTGTGAGATTCAGTAAGAGAATCCTAGAAGCAACCTCATGTCTCATTAACTATGTGCTACCATAGGAGTCCTTGTAGACTAGGCTAGTGGATCGACCTAAGACATATTATTCATTAAAGATGCATACACAAGATCGAGTTCTCCTTGACAAGTAGTCTCCCCGGGCCAACGTAGGAGGATATGATAGATTCTATATAGTAGCTCACATGGTCTTATATGTCGGTTAAGGTCTCCTCAAACATATGTATGATGATAGGATGTTATGTTTTTCTTCTATGAATGATTTTATTGTAGCATTCTCTTGCATGTCATATTGAGCTTATCCCTATTGTACATGATTATGCATCTTGTTTATGAAGCTTATTATCTATTGTTGTATTGCATCTCATATACTAGTATATTCAAAGTACAAACACATACTTTTTTACTATATGATCTAACCATGTAGGGACAAGAGCTCCTATCCATCCTCCTTCACGTGAGTAGCTTGGTTCATGAACATTGTTTGTTGTGGTTAATCCTCCATTCCGGGGACAATATGCAATTTCTTATCTTGCTTATGTTGAGATATTATTATTTTACTTTCCAATTTGAGGGTGAGCCTGAGACATGTCTTGTCCCCCGTCCTACCCTTGATTAGAGGTGGTGTTGGATATTTATGCTATGTATATACTATGAGATGCTTACTTTTATGGAGACTGTTTAATGTTGTTGATGTTGATGGATAGTGATGATCTTCCTAAGTCCCTATTATCCCCATATCTGGAGTCATTATTACCCTCTCCTTAGTCTTTTGTTGATGATGTGATGATGGAAATTCCTTTTCCCTAATCATCCCCATAGAATCAGTCCAAAGCCCCAATTTCCCCTAGATTTAATTGCTTGAATGTTTGTTTATATTTCGCAACCAAGGATGTGGTTAAGTTATGCTAAGAGGCTTGTTTGGGTTACCTTTGGGTTGCCCATTTTTCATATCGCACCTAGGCCCTAGGCTCGGGTCATGAAAGTAACCCTCAGTCAAATGGAACCTAGCTACTTTTTAAGTCATCCATGTGAATCGTGCTAAAAATGAAGAAAACCCCTCCATGAAATTTCTTTATTTACCAGCTAACCTTTAGAAACTAGAAACTTCTCTCAGCGTCGTGGGTCTACTCGAAGGCTTCATAACCTCAATCTTTTGTATATCAACCATAATACCCACATATAGTATAATATGGCTTAAGAAAGCAACAAAGTTCAACAAAAAATCACACTTAGAGAACATTGTGTAAATTTTTTGGTCTAAAAAAACATGAAGGACTGCTCACAAATGATCTATATGCACAGCTTTTGAACGTGACTAAACCAAAATATCACAATAAATAAAATTGTAAACAAGTATGGATATCGCCTGAATATGTTATTCATCAAGTTCATGAACATATTTGGGAAATTGGTTAATAAGATGTCACCAAGAACTCGAAGTGTCCATATCTAGTTCTAAATTTTTCTTTGGAATGTCTTTGTCCTGGACTTGTACCTAATGGTAGCTTGATCTCAAATCAACTTTTGAGAAGTACTTAGCACCTTACAACAGATCAAACAAGTATTTCTCATGGCCGACTCGAGGATTGACGACTTGTTTGATCTGCTGTAAGGAGCTAAGTACTTCTCAAAAGTTGATTTGTACCCCAATGTGTATTGTACAACCCGAATAGATTCTCCTGGTAATAATAGACTCATCCACTAGTGTAGACACAACAAAGGGTTAATTTAATGACTCTGCTATTATACCAAACTTTCCTACAATAAATGGAAAAATATAAGATAGAGTAGAGTCTGGATCAATTAGTGCATACCAACTTTTAGGCATAAATATAGTCTTATTGGCAACTCATAGCTCTATTATACAATAACATAGCCTGATAGGCAACATATAGTCCTCTTAGACATCAATATAGGCCCGTGGGTAACTCATAGCCCTCTTAGTCAACAACATAGCCCCATAGGGAACACATAGCCTACTCAGGAATCAATATATACCTATGGGAAGCTTATACCCCTCTTAGGCAACAATTACCTTTCTATAGTTAACCACAATAGCCCCAAGGTAAATAATAACAATTCCATAGGGTATAAGCAAACAATTTAGCCATAAGCAACCTATATAAATAATTTCTAAGTCATACCCAACATAGTTCCTCTACCAACATAATAATAATACCAACTTAGGAAGGAATATATGTACTTGAGAATCCAACAACTAACAATTATGGCTATGAGTACCTCCATAATAGCCGCCTAATTATTGCTCCTAAGCTTGAAGAAATATGCAAAAAGAAGGGAATAGACTTAACATACCTTTTTCATGACTTCAGGTGACATATTTACTTTTTTTCAAATCCTTCCTAGATATTGCAACAAGAAATATCCACAATCAACACATGAATACAAGGTACCATGGCAATTCGACAAAAGATATAGCTTTCCATTGTAAATTACCATTTATGACTTATTGAAGCTAGAATCAATGAAAGGAGGGACTTGCCATGATCTTAACCTTGGAATAGGACTCAAACCCTCAAAATGAATCAAAACCATTGCTTATCAAAATCCCAAAAGAGATTCACTGAACAATTCACCAAGAACATTATACCAAAATGACGAGCTTGCAACGTTGAGCAATTTTAGTTAAAGATACAAGAAGACATTATTAATGTATAGGAGTGATTAGGGGGAATTGTTTCTTATTTTTGTGGATTTTAGATTAATTTAAAATGAATAAAAATGGAGAATATACCCTTTTATAAAGCTCTATGGACCTTGGGGTTCTCTTGGCATGCTTGCTTGTGCAGTTTTATGAAAATATGAATATATTCCTTCTCAGAAGTCTTATGAACAAATGGTTTAATGTGTTGGAAAATAGATTTGTAGAACTTTGATTGATAGGTCTTGAACCCCATAACTCTTTATATTTTGGGAGAAACTCTCTGAGACCTTAACCCAATTTTAGAGAAAACTTTATAAAGGAACTTATGATAACTTTTGCCAATTTTTATTTTGTCACTTGCTTAACTTCAACATATGAGATGCAACCCTTGAAAAATTAAAATATGACAGACCACATCATTCTTTGTTTATCACTCTTCCTCTTTGTCTTTATATCAAAGTACGAGTTAATTTAGACATTTCAATAAGTTGAGGTGTTACACCGATGTAACTGTCACATCAAGAAGAGATAGGATACTTTATCAAGGTAGACTTTATGAAAACTTATAACATCATGAGATACATGTGGATCCACTATCTAGGACTATAAGGCAAACCTATGGTAGCACATAGGTTTAGACAAGAGATAACTACTAGGATTTCCTTGGGAAGATAACCTTTCATCTTCTAGACCAAACCCCACTTCAAGCATTCTAGGTGCTAAATCAAATCTCAACGTAATAGAAATCGTAAATCAATAAAATATATCATGATTTGAAATCATTGAGTCATCATAATAAAATAGAGTAGCTCATTAAAACCTTGGTGATCCAAGCAATGTGAGAATTGTCCTTATCATACCTTGAATCTATGACTTGGTAAAGATAAATCATTTCACCATCTTTCATTCTTTATTTAAGAACTTTCATAACATATAATTAAGCATTTTCATGAAAATTGGGTGAAGTCTTTGTTATACCCTATAAGTTGGAAATTAGAACGAAAAGGAAAATTTTGATTTTGGTCATTAGTGCAAGTGTACGAGCACTAACTATGGCTCATAGACCTTTTTACGTGTTGTAGATAGGTTTTAGTACATGGGTTTCTAGACTTAGAAAAGAATTGGGAAAATTTTGGTGATTTACGAAGGGCTTGTGTAGGTCATAGTTTGTTATACAACTCATATGACGAGCTCGTGGTTGAGAATCAAAAGGAGGAAATAATTGAGTTCAATAAGACAAAACCCATTGGGGATTATTGATGTGTTTACAAGTCATAAAGAGTGTTTGTAGATTAGTCTTAGAGGGGGTAAAAGCTTTGTTAAGTGTAAGGATAATATATGGCTTTCTTCTATAGACCATCATTGGTTATACGAATCGCAGTCCATGGCTCATAGATGGGGACAGTGGTAGTGAAATTTTACTAAGTGTTGATAGATTCCACAAGAGGTCTTTATGAACCACAAAAGTTTATATGAGTTGTGGAACAACCTCATAAAGTTAAGGTGGAATTCCAAAAGCTAAGTTTTTAGAAACATAGGTTGTACGAGGGGTTATTATAGCTCATGAAAGGAACCACCAGTTGTAGAAGATGGTCCTTGATCCAACTTTAGAAACCCTATTTCCTTGCCTAATTTCTATGAAAGGGGTTCCACGAGTCATGCATAGGTCTATGACCCATAGACCCCTGCTTATGGTTCACTCCAACCAATTTTAATGAAGGGTATCTTTTTATATTTCTTACCCTTCTAACTCCTAAATTACACTATTTTGGTTCTTTAACTACACTATAACTACCCCAACCCTTCTAATTTCATATCATTCTCACCCAAAACTCTTAAGCACTCAAATTCTCTCAAGTCTCTTCCTCTTGAAGCTTCATTGAAGAAGTCAAGCTAGCGTTCAAGGTCCACCATTCAAATTCTAGATTTCTCCAAGTAATTTCATCTAAGATATGTGGATATTCATCCATGGGTGTCTTTCACACTTGGTGCCCACCAAATTCCTCTTTCTTCCATCCCAATTCAAATATGTATTTTATGCGTTCGTATTATCTCAATTCCAATTGCTTGAATTGTGATTTATATTATGATTATTTACCTAATTATGCATAAATTGCACAATTCCTATGGTTTCCAAGTGAATTCTATTACTAGCTATCTAGGGGTTATGATATTGATTATAGGCTCTATAAGTGTTGATTCCATTGATGTTATTTTTATATGATCATTCATGATTTGAATCTTAATTCATGGTTTCAATTCAATTATATGAGAACCCATGCTTTAATCCTAATGTTACTTACAAGACATGATTACGAAATTGGAAGTGCTCAATTGTGTTTATAAAAAAGATGACCTAAGACTCTAATAAAATTCTTAATTATGGTAGGATTTTTAATGATGGAAGTGTTACACCTATATTACATGAATCACATTAAAATGAGTTATTCTATGAACAAGTTTCTATAATTTGGATTAGTATTATGAATTGCCTATCCTATATGACAAGCTTATGAAAACTACGAACTATGTTTTATAACAAGGTTATGAAATCTATGAAAAGTATGACTTTTATGACAACTATTCCATGGGATTTGAACTTAGCACTGAGAGCACTTTGAGGTGGGGACTCGACCTAAGGGGTCCTTAGTTGCAATCTCTAATTCCCATGACTACGCTTCCACCGTAGGATTATATTTCTAATATGGCCTAGCTAGTGGATCCACATATAGTCTATGATTTATGACACTCGCTTAGCCGGTAGATTACTACCTTGGTAAGTAAATTCTCTTTTCTCTAATGTACGGATAGACATTGGGATTCCATGTTATAGCTCGCATGACCTTATTGTCAATTATGGTTGCTATCCAACATATGTATGATTTTCTATGATACTTTTCATGACTAATTATAGCCCATAATTCAACATGATACTCTTATGATTTTCTTGTGCTTTGACCCTCTCATGTCTATTTATGTTTTCAATATCTTTTCTATCATGCTATTTGCATTGGTCATTGCACAACATAATTTTTATTTCATTGCATTGTCTATATACTTAGTACATTCAAACATACTAACATATACTCTTTGCCTACATTATGTCACAATATAGGCTTGAGCGCTCCATCCCATTCTCATGGCTAGTTGGAAATTTGCTTGAAGATTGGTGGTGAGTCCTTATGCTTCCAGGGTGAGCCTAGACTATCTTACTTCTATCACTTTAGCTTTTGTTGCAAAACTTGAGACTATTTTATTTACTACTTTTGTTGAGGGTAAGCTAGGAACATGTTTATTAGCCCCTGCCTAAGTTACTTCACTTAAGAGGCATGTTGAATATTGCATAGAATCTATGTTGCCTATATACTTCCTTTATTGTACTAAGTTCTAATTATTCATGTGTTATTCCACATTGTTGTTTATTTCATTACCCTATGTATTCTTGATATACTAAGAGAATTGATAGGGATTTTTCTCAGGAATCCTAATTGTCATATCACACCTAGGACCTAGCTTGGGTCATGACAAACTTAGTATCAGAGCATAAGATTTTGAGGCATCCTAGGGAGTCCAACATATCGCATCAAGTAGAGTCTTATATATGGGTCTGAAACTCACCTGTCTATGAGTGAGAAACTATGAGGTATTTTAGGAAATCTTTACTTCATTCATGATCTATGTCATGCTATCGAGTGTACCCTAAGAATGTTTCCTCTAATCATCATTCTTTGCAATTTCAAACAATATCTCCTTATAGAGTACCAATGCAAAGGGGAAACAATGTTAATGAGGCACAAGCTCTTCTAGTTCCTCATGATCCTATGATTGATCTGGTCACCAATGTGGTGCTCCGAACTACCTTTCAAATGCTAGCACAAGTTGTGATGGCATAAACCAATCAAGGAAAGATGGTTCAAGATGTAGGATAGGTGGTGACTAGAGTTTGGGACTTTATAAGAATGAATCTTCTTGAATAATATGGTTTAAAAGTGGATGAGAATCCATAAAAAATTGTTATTCAACGTATACAAGGTTGTTGTCGTTATGGGTGTGTCTTTGAGTGAGAAGGTAAATCTAGCAGCCTAAAAACTTAAGGGCATTATTAGATATAGTATGACAAAAAAAAGAGTGAGCGGGGTAAAGGATTGGGTCCTATAGCTTGGGAGGAATTCAAAGGTGAATTTTTTAATTAGTTCTTTCCTTTGGAGTTCAGGGTAGCGAAAATCAAAGAGTTCATCAATCTTCGTCAAGGAAGCATGAGTGTGAAGGATTATGCCCTCAAGTTCACCAAATTATCCAAGTATGCTCCATTAAATATTTTTACCTATGGGACAAAATGAGTAAATTTGTTTTGGGTGTCTTGGACTTGATATCCAAAGAATGTAAAACGTTAATGTTGATAAAAAAGATGGATATTTTTAGATTCATGACATATGCCGAACAAATAGAAAGGGAGAATCTTAATGAGAGGAAGATAAGGGAGTCTAAAAGGGCTCTATTTGAAGGTGGGTTTTCTCAATCCAAATTTGATGGTGGTAATGGTTGTTTTCAACAAGGCTATAGATTCCAAGTCCAAGGTTCTTTATAAGTTTCCAACAAAATATTATATAAGGATAGGGTGCCCAACACTAAGGACCAAGATGGAGGTGTGAATGCTAGTGAGTCTACTTTTCTCAAGTTTCATAAGTGTGGGAGAATCCATGTAGGCAAATGTTTGATTGGTATAGGTGCTTACTATGGGTGTGGTAAGATGGTGCACAAGATCTCTGAATGCCCTAGTGTTACAAACAAGGGGAGAGAGGGTCGTCCTCAAGGACAAGCTACTCAATGTGGAAAAGTGCAAAAACATGCTTCCAGGTTGGGAGTTGGTGACCAATGTAACAATAGGTTATATGCACTTCATTCTAGGAAAGATGTTAAGGGGTCTCCCGATGTATTACGAGTATGCTGCAATTTTTTTGACTTTGATATATATGTGCGGCTTAATCCGGGTGCCAATTTATCTTTTCTTACTCCTTACCTTGTTATATGTTTTGATGTGTCTCTCAAAGTCTTGATAGAGCTCTTTTCGATTTATGCCATTGTTGGCGATTTGGTTCTATCCAAAAGAGTTTATAAAAATCATTTCATGCCGATCTTGTATAAAGAAATTCCATGTGATCTTATTGAATTTGACATGACCTATTTTGATATCATTCTTGGTATGGATTGACTACATGATTCTTATGCATCTATTGATTATAGAACCAGTATGGTCAAAATCTAATTATCTAATAAGTCATTCCTTAAATTTAACGGTAGTGATTAACGTTTAAGGGACGATTCATATCCTACCTAAAATCCTAGAAAATGATTCCTGAAATTTTCATTTATCATCTTGTATGGGTTAGGTAGATTAGTTCTAAAGCCCCAACCCTTAAGTTAGTCCCTGTTGTAAATGAATGTCCCTGTGTCTTTCCCGATGAGTTTCCTGTTATTCCTTCTAAAAAGGAAATTGATTTTCATATAGATCTTTTTCCTGATACCCAACTTTATTTCTATTTCACCTTACCGTGTGGCCCAGAATGAACTTATGAAATTAAGAGGGAAATTGAAAGACTTGTTGAAAAAGGGTTTCACAAGGCCAAGTATTTCACTATGGGATGCTCCCATATTATTTTTGTAGAAAGAAGGATGGGTCACTCTCTATGTGTATAGACTATCGACAATTGAATAAGGTTACCATAAAAAATAAGTATCCTATTATGAGAACAGATGATTTTTTTGAATAGGTCAAAGGCACAAGCTACTTTTCCAAAATAGATCTCCGATTTGGTTTTCACCAATTGAAGGTGAGGGAGTGTGCAAGGTATGGTCATTTTGAGTTTTTGGTTATGTAATTTGGGTTGACTAATGCTTTTGCTATATTTATGGACTTGATGAATCTTGTTTTCAAACTGTATTTAAGCATATTCATGGTGGTTTTTATTGATGACATATTGGCTTATTCCTAAAGTGAAAAGGAGTATATAGGTCATTTGAGAATTGCATTACAAACCTTGAGTGATCAACAACTATTTGCCAAATTCAAGTGTGAATTTTGGTTTAGGGAGATAGCCTTTCTTGGTCACTGTCACAACCCAAGCCTAGGGCCTAGTCATACCATGGTGAATGAGGGACCCGTAGGCACCTCATCCAAGATATCTTAGCATACATCAAGCATTCATAGGCAAACATCATCATAATACAAAAATAAAATGGGGAAAGGGACTGAAAGAAGACCTTTAAACTCAAAAAGAACATTTCAACATAACATCATAGTCCAAACATACCCTCTACATATGACTTAGTAGGGACCAGTGCACAGTCTTAGTTCCCCTCATGTAGGAATGACATGAAAATAAGATAGAAAGTAAAAGTCTCCAGTCATCAAGTCTAAAATATACAACTGTCCAAAAGATACAAGCATGAATAAATAAGTGAAGTCCCCAAACTAAGGGATCACTATTACTACTAGTTTTGAACGTCAATAAGCTAGCCACGTGTCGTAGGAGGAGGTGGAGCGTCGGTCCCTACATGGTGACATCATGTAGGCAAAATATGCATTAGCACATTAGAATATACTAAGAATGTGAGGTGCAATACAAATATGAAATTGTAATTCCATCATTTATAAAGTTCAGAAGTCTCCATGCATGGGATGGTAAAGTCATCATTCAATGTGCTTAAGCATGAACAAGGAATAAAGCTCAAAAAGAAGTAAAAGCAATGAATCATATGAAGCATGTGTGATGGAATGAAGACATCAAATCTCACACTTTGTGGGAATAACTGTAACAAACATATAAGACCACGTGAGCTACTACATGGAATCTAACATAACCCCCTACGTTGGCACGGGGAAACCACTTGCTGGGTGGAACTCTGTCACTTAGCATGCATCTTTCTTTAATATAAATAGCCTGCGTGGATCCACTAGAATAGCCTACAAGGGATCCTATGGTGGCACATAGCTAGTGGAGCAAAGGGTTGCTTCTAAGGTTCCCTTACCGAACCCCACCTCAATGCCTCATTCGGTGCTAAGTCAATCCCGCAAAATACTTTAAATCATATACTTTTTCAAGTAAAGTGACTTAGAATTATAAGTAGAAATTTCATAAGAGTAGCTTGAAACATCGAAAATCACCAAGTGAGAATTGGCCTTTCACGTTGGGGTTTATCATAAATATCTTTTAAGAGCAATGACAACATGCTTATATATTTGATAAAATAATTAACTTTAAATCTTTCTTTTATTCCCTCATCATCATGTCATGGAGAAATAATCTTTTAACTTAGTGGGCTTAGGCATTATCTTGGAAAACTTATGAATCAATAGAATAATGCATGACTATGGGAAAATATGCATCTTTAAAGCAAGTATTAGGTATCCCACACATGATCAATTACACCCTAGATATTATAGTCATAATCCTCAACTCAATATCCATGGAAAAACATGGTAAGCATTACATGATTTCATTGGAGGCAAACTACATGATAACGCACCATAAAAATATCATTAAGGTCATAAGGATGCATCTTGTTATTCTTAAAGAACTTCAAGAAAAGGTGAAAAGAGTTTTAATGGTGAACATTGTGGGTAGAAGGTACCCACAAATCAAGATCACATACCTTGATTAGAAGCCTATGAAAAGGAACTTGAAATTTGAAGAAGGAGCCTTGAAAAACCTAGCTTGCCTTGTTTTTCCTTGAGAGTATTTTTGCCTTGCAAATTTTTGAGAGGATGAGAGTGGAGTGAGTATGAGGCTCTAGGAGGGTTTTGGGTCTGATATGGGGGCTATGGAACCTCAAAACGACATAGTTTTAAGTTCAGGACCCCTCAAATGGACAAAAATACCCCTCATTAAAATGTTGAATCATGATCCATGACCCCGATTATGGGTCGTAGACCAAACCATGAGTCGTGGTTTGAGTCATCCTATTCTCCTTTTATAATATTCAGAGACTATTCCAAATGACCCATCTATGATACCATTTATTGATCGTAAATAGAAGTATGACTCATCCTCTTATTCGTGGTTTCAACTTCAGAAATCCATATTTCCTTTCAACTCAGGGCCTCATTCCACAACACCTTTTTACGGTCCATAGTTCCTTTTATGAACTATAAACAGACTTTGTAATCCCCTTTGACACTTAACCAAATAAAAATCCTGAAATTCCTAATCCACGAGCCTGGTCTACGACTCGTGGATTAAACCATGGGTCATGAACTAGGCTCGTAAATTGCCTCTGAAACTTTTCAATTCTACTTTTTCTACATTTCTTAACCTCTTAACTTATGGGTCCTTATAATATCTTTCGCTTGGAAACATTCATCCTCGAATGTACTAAATATAGGCTCTAAAGAGTTAAATAAGTAGCTAACAACCCAGCATGAATGTAAAAATGCAATCTAAACATCTTTTTATGAAATTTAGAAAACTTGTACTTACAACATGCCTCGAAATAGTCCATAAACATGTAAATATGCATATGCAACATGAGAAAACTAAAATAACGGAATTGGAAGTCTTAGGCAAGAATATTTTAATACCTTAGCTTGAGTAGAGTTGAAAAGATAGGGATATCACTTCATCATGACCGCTTCCGCTTCCCATGTTGCACCCTTAACTTGTTGAATCCTCTAAAGCACTTTAACAGATGCAACTTTCTTGTTTCTCAGCCTCTATACTTTTTGGTCTAGGATTTCAACTAGATCCTCTTTATAGGAAAAATTTTCTTCAATGCTCATAACTTCCAATGGTACCTTGGAGTTTAGATCACCCATGAATTTCCTCAATATTATTATATGGAACAACAAGTGAATCATGTTAATCTCCATAAGCAAATGCAACTCATATCCTACCTTGCCAACTCTCCCCACAATATTGTAAGACCCAACATATATAGGGCTTAGTTTTCCCTTTTTGCCAAACCAGGTTACCCCCTTGATGGGAGACACATTAAAATACTCCCAATCACCAATATTGAACTCAAGGTCTCTTCTTCTCACATTGAAGTAGGACGTTTAATGACTTTTAGCCATTTTCAATTTTATTCTTATGAGTCTCAACTTCTCCATAGCATCCATGACTAAGTCCATCCCTAGCAAGGCCATCTCACCTACTTCAAACCATCCAATCGGTGATCTACACTGCCTACCATGTAGAGCCTCAAATAGTATCATCTCAACACTTGAATGGAAGCTATTGTTGTAGGAAAACTCAATGAGAGGTAAGTAATCATCCCAAATCCTCTTAAATTCTAATACAAAATCCCTCAACATATCCGCCAATGTCTGAATTGTTCTTTCAACTTGCCCATTGGTTTGATGATGAAAGGTAGTACTCAACTTCACTTTAGTACCGAGGCCCCATTTAAATAATTTCCTAAAGTGAGGGGTAAATTAAGCTCCATGATCCTATATGATGGACAATAGAATCCCATGAAACCTTACCAACTCCCAAATGTACATCTTAGCATAGTCGTCAATACTAGATGTTGTTTTGACTATCTGACTTTGTCTTTCTATCCATTATCACCCATATAGAGTCATGGTGCTTTCTGGTCTTAGAAATCCAATTATAAAGTCCATGTTGATCTCTTCCCACTTTCAAGTAGGAATATCAATGTCTTGGGTTAGGCCACCCGACCTTTGATGTTCAACCTTAACTTATTGAAAATTGGAACATTTGGACACAAACTTGGCAATGTCCCTCTCATTCCGTTCCACCAATAAATTTTCCTCAAGTCTCTATACATCTTTGTTGAACCAGGATAAATAGAATAGGAGGGATTGTGATCTTCTTGCAATATCAACTTTCTCAATTCACTAATATCTGGTACACAAAGTCTCCCTTAGTAGCAAAATACCCCATCTCCCCCTTATGAGAAGACCTCTATCTTTCTTTATCACGACCCGAATAGGGGGCCTAGATTTGACATGGCGAAGAAGAACCCGAAAGTCCTTGATCAAGCCATCATAGCATTATTACACTCATCATCGGTTCAGAAGTGCGGAAAATAAACACATAACACATATATTCTAAGGAATTGAGAAATTAGGATTCAAACTATGGGGACATTTTCGGGAATGGGATAGCATGAGTTCACATAGCACATGACAATAATCTCTAAGGGAATGGGAAAGGGGAATTCAACTATGGGGGTACACCGGGATTATGGGACTTACCACATAAGCACATAGTCATTCAAATCCCAAACATTCATATCATAAGAGTAATAAATGACAATACTCATAAT